>LPNX010146900.1:4662-65544 GCA_001517045.1 Pseudotsuga menziesii
CAAGTTGAACCTCTCCATCCAACCTTTGCAAGCCATGTTGGATCCATCCACCCAGCCTCTGTTGTTCATGCTGGGGGCACACACTCAATTGCTGCAAAGCATGTTGATCCTAACCATTCAACCTCTGTTGTTCATGTTGGTGGTACCCATCCAACCTCTGTAAGTCATGCTGGAGGCAGTCTTTCAGCCTATGTGGTTCATGCTGAAGACAATCCGTCAGCCACTGTGAGTTATGTTGACACTGTTGAAAAGACTAACCGTTCAAAACACAAGCCCAAGTTTCCTTGTAAGCTTTGTGAGGGAGACCACCTTACTTATAAATTCCCTTCTATTGTGGAGGTGCGAAGAGTTTGGATTCATGGTCATCCCATTTTTGAACATTCTTAAGTCTCTCAACAACCAGCCTCTCTTAGTTAGGTTGGACCTAGTCACCCAACCTCTATTGTTCATGCCGGGGGAAAACTCTTAGCCTCTGTAGGTCATGCTGAGAGAAAACAATCATCCACTGCTAGTCATGTTGACACCGTTGAGAAAACTGGTCATTCAAAGTGCAAACTTAAGTTCCCTTGTATGTTATGCGAGGGAGATCATCTTACTCACCTATGCCCTGCTATCCCAGAGGTGCGAAGAGTGTGGTCCAAGACTCAAGATTTTCCTTCTCTTGAACAACCTATAGTTTCTCAACAACCTACTCAACCTTTGGTTGATCAAGTGGTCGAACCAATCTCAGATTTGGTCGATCCCACTCTTCTTTCGAAGAGTGATCTTGATGTGTTTGAACCAAGGTCATCTTTCGTCAATCCCATTCTCCCTACAGAGAGTGACTTTGATGAAGCGGTTGAATCGATTTCGGTATCGATCAATCCCACTCTTCCTTTGGAGAGTGAAGTGTCTGCTAGTCACATTTTCTTCACTGCCAGTTCAGAACTTACTAAACAAGGGGGCACTAAACTTTCTTCGAATCAACCCCCACCAAGCCCTCAGATTGCTTCCTTTGATTGGGATAGCCTAGTTGAGCCACGCCTTCCTTCTAATGCACCTTTCCAGATAAAGGTCAAAGTTGAACCATATACGATTGCTCGTTATATTGTAGAGGAAGGAGCCTCAGTTAGCATTTTGTCTGCTCATGCTTGGCGAGGCATGGGATCTCCTAGCCTTGTGTTAACTGCTAGTCAGTTATTGGCATTTGATAGAAGAACTTGTATAGCCTTGGGAATTCTTCCTCAAACACATGTTACTTTGGGTGGGAAGATCGTCTTAGTTGACTTCATGGTGATAGAAGACCCCTTGGACTTCAATATGCTCCTTGGACGTGATTATGTCTATGCCATGCAAGCTGTGGTGTCAACATTCTTTCATGTGATGTACTTTAATCATGGTGAATAAATTGTCACTATCGATCAGTTGGATTTTCTTGATCCATCTCCTGACCCAACTAGAGACCAAGTCTTTCCTTTATTGATTCCCAGTGTTTTTGTAGACACTACCCCGCCACAGGTGAACTATGTGGCCTCTTGTCCTTTGCGTTCAATTGCTACTAAGAAGCAGCCTCTGTTTTCATGCTTACCTTCTGTCACATCCCCAGTTTTGACCCCATTTGCATGATGTATATAATGTAATTAATCGGGGTGAGGAGCTAAAGGAAAAAGCCCCACCATTGATTTGGTCGTGTATGTTCGGCAATAGGGGTAGTTGTCGATGGTCTATCGTGCTATGTGGCACATTATAATTTGGCATCATGTAAATACGCACATCAATTAAAAGAAATCACAACCAACTACGGCAGTACAACATCGAATGAAAAGGGCATGGTTCCAAAGGATAAGGGGTGGGGGATGTCAAACCTTAGTCTATGGGGGAAAAACTCATGTTCTACCACCTTGTTGATTTGTCACCTTTTTGTCTCATCCAACCTTGTCAACCTCTTTAATGCTTCAGCTGGTGGTTGAGGAGTGATAGCTGAGTGGTTGAGGGTAGTTATTGCCTTTGGGAGTGGGGTGACAGGACTGTCAATCCCTTACCCACACTCCACCCACAATTGCCTTCACTTCATGTTTGGTCTCCACCTTCTCCACGACTCCATTCTCCCATGGTCGGTTGGTGCCTCACAACTGTCTATTCCTCCTCACATAGGAATCCCGTCTGCTACTCACTCTCGTGCGGATTCGTCGGCCTGTTGTGGCGTTCTTTCCACTCTCGTAGAGACCAGCGAGTTGTTCTCTCGCGGCCTTACCTTCTCACGTGGCTAGGAAAGGGAGCTTCTTACCGGTGGACATTCACGTTTTCCACCGAGCGAAATCGGGTATGTTTTCCTGTGTCTGTGGTTTGGTGCAAGTTCTCTCACGCACAGACCGTTGGAGTCATTTTTCCATGCCGTGAGTCGTGCTCACTGATTACGTTTTGGGATTGTTGTCTTCCCTATGTTTTGTTGGCTGTGGTGCTCAAATTCGTTTTGGGGCGACGGTGGATTTCTAACCTGTTGGTTGAGTTTCCCTCTGTCCACGCTGAGAGTTGGCCTCTCTTTTGTTTGGGACTGTGTAAGTTGCCCAGCCATTACCTAGAGGAATTGTGTGTGCTGTGGGCTGTTGATTCCAACCCATTGGTTGAATTTCCCTATTTTGGGACTATGGAATGCTGCTATCTTTTATTGTGTGCTTGGGCTGCTGATATACCCTAGTTTGGGTGTTGCAGCTGAGTTCTTTTGGCCACTTTAGGGCCAAGAACAAATCTGAGTTTCCTTGTGGGCTTGAGTTGTGTCTCACCTTTTGTTTGGGACTGCCATCGATTGTCTTTGCCTTCTTCATAGGGCTGTGAAGGGTTTGTTTTGCTGCGTGTAAGTAGTGGTTGGTCTTCGAACCGTGCGGGCTTGGCCAATGTGGAAGGCCTGGTAAACCCAGCGGTGTTGGTTTGGCTGATTATGTCCCTCTGCTATGTGTAAGCCTGCGTTGACCCTTATCCTTGGAGGAATCATGCCCAGCTAGGGGGTGGCAGCATTGCTGAGAGATTGATGAGCAAGCTGGCCTATGGTTGGGTGGAACATTGCGGCGACGTAGCTGGTTGCGGGTGAATTCTTCATCAAAAGATAAGTACTATTGCTATTCCATCTCTGCAATTACATTGATGTCAAATGAATAAAGATGAACATGTTAAAAGCTGGAAATGTATATGTGTTGCTTCTGTTGTACGTTAATTCCAAATCAATTATGATTGAAGATTATGCATCCGTGTATGCTTGTAAGTTTTAACTCCAGCATTGATTTCTTCTGATTATGTTCATGGGGTTGTTTGCCTGGTCGTATTGGTGCTTGTCGCATCCTCTTCATCGGTTAGAGGGATGGGGAGGTGACACCTTCTCGGGACTTGGTCCCAGCAGTTGACCAGGTGACTCATCCTATACAGACTGTAGAGCCTTCTCTCCACTCTGTCGATCCATTTGAAAGTTTAGACATGTGTTCTATCTTGGATGATCTCCTTCCTTCGGATGAAGTCTTCCTAGAGTCTTTGATACAGTCTAATCTTCTTTTGGATGTTGGTTCAATTGTGACTAAGTCTAACCCTGATTTTCCTAGTAAGCCTGACCTGTCTTCTTATGTTGGTCTTGTTGATTCTTTGGACTCTCCCTTCGAACAGCAAGTCAGTGATCCTGATGAGTTTGATTTTTCTTATGAATTTTTCAACTCCCGTGATATTGAGTTTGTTCCTACAGACTCTATATCCCTTGTTTATTTTTGCTCTCCTTCTGAGGTTGATCTTACTGATTATAAACCCTCGATCCTTGGTTCTATGGAATCTTCTTCAGTTGATTATGCCTTGACTTTACCTTTTGTAGAAGATAGGAAAGTCACATTTGTTTCTGCCAAAGTGACCCACATCAAATCATTTCTTCTGAATATGATCCTGATGTTGTTGTTTCTTGGAGATAGGATTATTAGTTGGATTCACAACTGTTTACTGGCCTTGTCTTGTTGTTCAAGCTGTAACTGCATTTGCATGTATCCTGCTCACGCTATTGAGCCTGATGCAGGATTCCACGCTTTTAGCTCGTTGTATAAGCCCTCATCTTTGTTCTCATCGTCACTAAGCCTTGTATCATTTTGCCTTTGCAACTTGACACCCTTTACCTTGAGGAGACGTTCCCCGAGTGTCCTTATCTTGCTCAATTTCCTTGCATTATGAATAGGTTTGTTCCTTGCACTTGGAACTATTTTTTCCTGTCTATGACACTTGTCTCCTCGCATTTAGAGCATTCTTTCTGCTCTCCTTCGAGCTCGTTAAAAACAGTAAGGAGGCCACGAGTTGACCTTTCCGGACTCGTTAAAACTTCACGGGAAATATTTTGAGTTTCTTTAGGCCCAGGTATGACTTCTCAAAATAGACTTGACTGCCGAGTAAAATTTTCCATTCAGGCTCGTTAAGAATATGTGAATGGGCATCCACATTGGTGGTAGGTTATCTCTTTCTCGGACCATGTGGAATAATACGAGAAAGGATCCCTCTCTTTTCTACTGAATTGAGAAGAGTATTCTCAAGCATAGGTTTATCTCTTTTCCGGACCTGAGGGACTAAACTTACGGAAAAGGAACCCCCGGTATGAGCTTAGTTTTCTCTTTTCCGTGCTCTGGACCAAAACATGAAAAAGATTCCGAGTGTACTTTATGTCTTTGTCATGCTCGTTAAACCCTAAAGAACAAAGCATCGATTTTATTGTTGTAAGCCCCATTTCTCATAATCAAATGGATCTTTCTGAGTGATCTTGCCTTCCTTCACACTCGTAAAGCTCAGGCTATATGCTGCTTTTGAAGGAGCGTTGGGTAGGTGGTAATTTAACCTTTTTCGGACCTTCCTGACTAAGTACGAAAAAGGTGCGCCTTTCCTTCTTCGAAAGTTAAGAGAGTTCTTCTTTGGTATGTTTTATACTTTTTCGGCCTCAGGAGACTAAATTGTATGAAAAGGCACCCCCCTGGAGTCTTCTTTGGAGTTTTCAGACTCTCTAAACTATGAAAACACCGTCGAGCATGTACTAGTTCGGGCTCGTTAAATCCACGAATCAGTGACACTATCAAGCATTATTTTCCCATCTCTTCAAGCTTGTTAAAAAATGAAGAGGGAACTGAGTTTACTTTCCTGGACTCATTAAAATTTAACAGGGAAGGTAAGGAAGAAGTTTTCTCTTGTTTTCAGTAATGGCAACATGTCATCCTTGAACATAGCACTCTTTGTTTTCTGATATCCATGTTTCAGTATTGTCCACTTTTGTTCAGCTGTCACTTTGAGTTTCTTACTCCTCCTCTTGTCCATTATACCTGGGGAATCTGATCATGTCTCCTACATGACAGATAAGTCTATTTGTTCTATCTATTAGTTATATGCTGCCTTGGGTCATCTCTGTGTTGTGCTCATTGTTCAAGGACTCTACCCAATGTATGATCTATAGCCTGATCCCATCATTGTTATATCTGTTATCTATTTGTTTCTACCTTCTTTTGCTCAGTTCCTAGTCACTCTTGTGATCCGTTGGAGGATCTGTTGCCTTCCTTATCATAGCATGGTTCCATTTTCAATACTTCCTGATGGCGAAGACCTAGAGTTTTGACGATCGCACCTCAGGATTCACTTTCCTCATTGGTGAATTCGTTTGCTTCAGTTGTCAATTAACACCTATTGGTTGACAAACTGTTGAATCGTCTCCATGTTCGACTTCAGCTTACCCTTATTTACATGGCTTGGATTGTACTAGTTCTTTGGGATCCTTTATTCCTAACCTTAGTTCCTGACCTATGGACTAAGTTGCACAAGATTATGTTCTATTCATCTACATAGCTTCCAGATCTTTGAAGACTCATCATTATTGTATATTGTGGCTTCGATCCACCTTTGTAATATACGTGGTTTTATACCCGTATCATATGATGTACTCAAATATTGTAAAGGAGCTAGTGTTCCAGTAAATTGAACATAGCATCCTCAGATGTAATTTTGTATATGACATTACTATGTATTTGTTTCAGGTACTCTCTCTGCTCCATTGGATTTCTAAGTTCTCCAAAGCTTAACATTATAATGTATTTTGGCCATCGTTTCCCTCTGACCTCACACATTAGGGGGCATCTGTTATACACCTGAATGGAACCTCTCCGTCCGAGTGCTGACATCCCTCATGTTGGCACACAAAAGGACATCTATGGATAGAGGTTTTCCCAAAACACTATAGATTGGCTTATTGCACAATACATTTTTCCTCCATCTAGCTGGTTACTTTGTCATTTTGCTATGTTGGGTTGTATTCATGACTCTCCTTATATGCAACTCACAAATCATTCGCGAGTGTCGGTTGTTGCAAGTAGCGAATGGATGTATTCGCGAGTTGCCCTTATAGAAACTCATGAATCATTCGTGGGTTGTCCTTCTCCATACCCGCGAATATGTCCCTTAACATTTAAAAATAAAAACACGCGATGGCTTGAGATTAGTTAAGCATTGTTATCTTAATCACATTAACTGTCTCAACCTCCTCAACCTTCGAAACTGCCTTATTTCCTCCATATAAATACATGCCTTGGGGAGGGTGTTTGGGACATACACTTGGAGAGAAAAGTTATGCTGGTGGAGTTTATACATAAGTCTTTGGAGCAGTGGAACTCAGAATCCTTTGGTTGCAGAGGAGTCCTTGTCTCAGGCATTGGGTTGTAATATGAACTTCCTCATTGTTGATAATAAAGAGAATCCTTCTTCCATATGTGTCTCATGTATCTTGGTTCGATAAATGTTTATGTTTATGCATCTTATATATGATTTATCTAACCTGCTCGTATATATATGAATCATTTTGTATCTAGAATATTGGCTCTTGACAGG
The DNA here is from genome assembly GCA_001517045.1 of Pseudotsuga menziesii. Lineage (NCBI taxonomy): Eukaryota > Viridiplantae > Streptophyta > Pinopsida > Pinales > Pinaceae > Pseudotsuga > Pseudotsuga menziesii. The sequence continues at coordinate 11,518 of LPNX010146900.1, forward strand.
TGAAAGAGGAGCAACCTTGAACACTTTGGAGATGAAGCAGAATGGAAGAGGACTAGCAAGGATTGACCTTCGTTAATCGAGTAAGTCTTTCTCATCCTCCTATTTCCTTTACTGCACTCTAGAAGTCAATTGTCTACAAGTTAATTGAGTATGTTGGTAACCCCAGACCTATGGTTATAAGGTGTGTAATCCTATACAATAGAAATGGCGACTCCATTGGGGACCCAGACTACTGTAGGTTGTTTCTGTCTCCTAACCAGCCTTTGCTTTGAAGTTTGTCTGTGATCTTTTATCCTGGTTCATACTTGCTTCAGTATTCGAAAGTCTTGGTTATTTTTCTTGTTTTTGAGAAAAATATCATACCTATTCGCGAGTTTCTCTTCTGAACAGTCGTGAATACAAACTTGCATTCACGGGTTGCTGTACTAAACAGTCGCGGATCACTCGTGGGTTTCTCTCATATACAGTCGCGAATATTCCTGGAAGTAGGGATTTTTAAGTTAAAGTTTGCTTGTTCTTTTCTTGGTATAATCCCTGTTCCTAAGTTGATTTTCTTTATGAATGCTGTGTAGCTTGTTTGAATACTGTTGGTGATCACACTTTGTGATTTTTTGAAGGCCCTTGAGTTTCTTTTGCTTGGCTTATTTACTGTTTGCATGCTGAAGTGGTTTGGCCTGTTTGGGTAGTAGGTTAAAGTGTCTTTGTCCAGATCAGTGATCAGGGTGTTGGGCTCTATTTTTCTACTCTGTCTTTGACAGTGGCTGGTGGTCACTTGCCTTTACAAGTCTCCAGTGATTTTAGTCATTGTATGCACCCAAGCTAGGGTTCATAGCCTTCCTTTGTTGGTTGTCTTTTGGTTCTGTTAGCCTGTTTGCTTCAGTTTTGTTGCTTTTATACAGTTTATAAATTTCAAGTTTACTCAAGTATAGTGCATTGTAGATGCATAGTAGAATTTTGAGTATTTTTAAAAGTGAAAAGAAAACATTGTTAATCTTTTGCATTTTGTTTTTTTTGCATAAGTAGTGTTTATTTCAATTTAAAAATATTATCTCAAAAACTACAAAAACATAGGCTTAGTTTCTCTCATAGTTGCTTTCAATTCATCAATACATATTTATAAAAAAAAAAGTTTGTTTTCATAATGGTAATTTTGCTGCTTTCCCCCACCTCCTTTGCTTGGTTTGATTTTTGGCTTATGTTTATGGTCAGCCTATGTTAGTGATATTTGTTTGAGTTCAGAAGCTTGTTGGTGTTGGTTTCCTTCTTCTTTTGTTGGTTAACTTCACCATGCCAAAGTAGTTGACTTGTCTTTAATGCAAGCCTTCCTACCAAGTAGGGTTTATATTGGCTTTAGGGCATTCTAGAGTTTGTTTGGTGGTTGTATAGCAAAGTTCCTTTTGCTTTGTTCTTGTTATCTACATAATTTGCTTTGTAGGTAGTTTTCTTTTGCATTTATAAAAGAAAATTAAAAAGAACACATACTTGTTTTTGCTGCTTCCCCCCCCCCCACCTCCTTCTTTGGCTTGACCTTGTTGGACAAGGTACTAAGCAACCTTTGTGTGAAAGGTATTGGGGCAGAATGTTCCCATGCTGAGATTCAAGAATACACCGATCTATTTAAAGAATTTCATGATATCTTTTCTTCATCTTATGATGAAATGCGAGGTATTGACCCTCAAATTATTGAATAGGAGATTAAGACTTATCCTAATGCTAAGCCTGTTCAACAACGCTTGCGTGTGGTGAATCCTAGGAAATCACCTACGATTAAGGCAGAGATAGAGAAATTGTTGAAAGCCAGTTTTATGTATCTCCTTCCCTTGAAAGAGTGGGTTTCAAACCCCATTCCGGTTGACAAGAAGCAGGGAGTGATCTACATATGTACTGATTTTCGTGATTTGAATCGCGTCTGTCCTAAGGACAATTTCGCACAACATTTATTGATCATATTTTGGATGAGTGTGTGGGTAGCGAGGTTTTTTCCTTTATGGACGGATTTTCCAGATACAATTAGATACAAATTAAACTTGAGGACCAACATAAGACCACATTTATTTGTCCTTAGGGAACTTTTGCATATCAAAAAATGCCTTTTGGCCTTAAGAACACCGAAGCTACTTTTCAGCAGGCCATGACCTTGATCTTTCATGATCTCAAATCGATTATCGAAGTACTTTTGGATGACCTTGCTACTCATTCTCGTATGAGAATGCGTCATTCCTATCATTTGAGATTGGTATTTGAAAGGTTCCACCATTATTTGGCCAGGTTAAATCCTCACAAGTGCATCTTTTGTGTGAAGTCTGGTCGCTTATTAGGATTCATCGTTTCTAAGGAGGGTATAAGAGTTGACCCTTTGAAGGTTGAGGCAATACTGTAGTTGTCTCCCCCAAAAAATATTCATCATCTTCAATGTTTGCAGGGCATGGTAAACTTCTTACAGAGATTCCTTGTCAATTTTTCCAATTTGACTAGAGGCTTCATGCATATTTTGAAGAAGGACACCACCTTTTGTTGGGATGAGTGAGACCAGGATTCCTTTAATGCACTCAAGTGATCCCTAGCATCGACCTTGGTGATTAGTCCCCCAAACTATAGCCGTGATCTCCTACTTTATGTGGATGCATCCATGGATATGATTGGTATGGTTTTGGTTCAAGAGGATGAGGAACTCCAAGACAATGTCATATACTATCTGAGCTGAAATCTTATTGACACGGAGATCCATTATTCCCATGTTGAGAAGCTTGCCTTAGCTACCATACATGTGGTTCAATGGTTGAGACATTATATTCTCCTTCACCAGACCTTGGTTGTAGCCCATGTCAATCCATTTCAATTCATCCTCACTCGAAGGATGATTGGGGGAAAATATAATAAATGGATTTTCATCTTGCAAGAATTCGATCTTGAGTTTGTTTCGGCAAAATCGAATAAATCGTTAATTTTTGTGGAGCTTATATCGGATTTCCCAAGCAAGGCCGAGGAGTTGGTTTGTGAAGATACATTTATCGATGAGCACATCTTCTTAATCTCAACTTTATACCATTGGTATGGGGATATCATTATATATTTACAAACATTGAAGGTCCCTACTCACCTTTCATGGGATGAACAACGACGGTTATGTTAGGTGTCTAAGAATTACCTCATAGTGGATAACACTTTGTACCGCCATGGGGTAGATTCCATTTTACGATGTTGTTTAACTCATGAAGAGGCTGAGGTAGTGCTGAATGATTTCCATGAAGGGGCGTGTGGTGGTCATTTATCTGAGATTTCTACAACCCAAAAAATATTAAGAGCGGGTTATTTTGTTCGTCGGTCTTTAAGGATTGTGTTGATGCGGTAAAGAGGTGCCACCCTTACCAAGTGTTTACACGTAATATGTGCTCGAAACCTGCCCCATTACATCCCATCATCACCACCAATCCCTTCACTAAGTGGGGGCTAGATTTTATGGATTGCAACCCAGCTTTAGCTGGGGGGCATCATCATATCATAGTGGCTATTGACTACTTCACAAAATGGGCTGAGGCTATGCCTATAGTTAAATCCGATGATGAGACAGGCACACACTTCATATTCAACTAGATTATTACTCAGTTCAGGATTCCGAAAGAGCTTGTCACTGACCATGGCTCATACTTTCAGAATCATATGATGGAAGAGTTGGCATCAAAGTTAGGGTACAAACAAGAGCATTCCTCATCTTACTACCCTCAAGCAAATGGATAGGTAGAAGCAGTGAACAAATCACTCAAATCCATTCTCCAACGAACCATCACACAAAGCAAGAATAATTGGCACATTATGTTATATCCTACTTTATGGCCGTATAGAACCCCTGTTAAGACTACCATGGGTTTTTCTCCATATCAACTTGTACATCGATTGGAGTCGGTATTGCTGGTTGAGTGCGAGATTCCTTATTTGAAGCTAGCCATAGAGCTCTTACTAGACACTTCCCCATTGGAGGAGCACTTGGTCCACCTTGAGCAACTTGATGAGTAGCGTCAAGAAGCCTTGGTGGCTCTAGAAGTAAATAAGCGTCGCCTAAAGGTCCAGTACGATAAGTCTATCCGTCCAAGGAGGTTTAGTGAGGGATACTTGGTCCTGTTGTGGGATCAACAGAAAGAACCCTTGGGGGCAGGAAAGTTTAACCCCATGTGGTGTGGTACTTACGTAGTCAAACATGTGTTAGAGAAGGGGCTTATGAGTTAGTTGATTATGAGGGAACGGCCTTGGCGAAGCCTAGAAATGGGCTCTATCTCAAAAAGTACTATGCATGATTTTTAGCCAAGGCTGGTTATTGTATATTATTGTACAGCTTTGCATAGGTAGGTCTTTTTCTTATGGTGATCAGGTTTGTGATTAGTTTTCGTTTATTTTGGCAGATGTCAATGAAATCTTCCACCTTCATAGGATTCGCAGATGGTGTGAGCCGTCACACTCAACACTCGGCCTCTGTTGCTTGGGTGATTTATACTCCTATGGGTCAGGTATTGTCTTCAGGAGGGGTTGTTTACGGCCATCTTCAAACAATGTTGCTGAATATAGTGCCATTATTGAGCTTCTACAGGATGCCATTTTACATGGTGTTCTATCTCTTGAGGTACGTCTTGATTCGAAGTTAGTAGTGTCACAACTTAATGGTTTGTACCATGTTAGAGATCTGACATTATTAAGAATATTCTTACGTGTGAGATTATTAGAAGGGAAATTTGACAATATAACATACATACATGTGGTAAGAATTAATAATCAAGTTGCTAACTCATATGTTAACTACGTGTTAGATTGGCATTTGTTTCATACACAATAAGCTCATCATAAACATAAATTTTTACACATGTAAATAAATAAACGAATCATCATAAAAGTTTTATAAACATCCAAAATGTGGTAATATATAGTGTCATAATACAAAAATGGGGCTCTTGAGCCACCAAGATATAATACACGGTAATACAAAATGTATCATTCCCAGGTATCTAAACTTGTGGAGGAGGAGGGGGGTTGTGATCATGGAATGTCACTAAGGCTCTAGCAAGTTGTTGAAATAGCTACACCCATGCTCGTGGTACACCCACAAGCTGGCGCTGCATGGCCTCAGGCAAGTCCTCGACTTGCACCATGGGTACTCTGTGTGTCAGCCTCACAAAGTTGGTATGAATTATTTGGAGCATCCACTCCGCATCCACACCTGTGATATCGTCTCCTCTTCCCCTCCATCTATCACGAGGGAAGCCTTCAGGCCACCATGGTCCCACATCTTCATGCATATGGCAGATGTCATTATGTGTTGTCACCCAAAAACATGTCTTTTGATTCCACATAATCAAAAAACACAAAAAAATTAAATAACTCAAAATATTTAACAAGAGGGTCAAAATTCGTTACCTATGTCACTGTATGTCGATCCTGGTGGTAGCGACATGCCCAGGTCCCCCCAAAAATCTATCCCTACATAGGGGTAGTCATTGATGGAAACTATATGTCGTCACCACCATGGAAAGATATCAGCTGGATAGGGTTTGGACACCCTACCTCCACCTAGTCTGTGCATCGCATCCGCCCAATGCCATTGGGCTGGATATCGAACCCCATGTAGAGGAACGTCAACTCTAGGGCTCAATCCTGGAACACGCTTGAAGAAAAACATGCTCAGTATGCTGTTAAAACTGAAGTTTCACACTCTGCCCATCTTGTGCTCATTGAGCTGATGTTTCATGTTTCCCAGTAGTGCAATGGTCCAATCGTATACCATGGGTCTCATGGACTCCACTGCATAGAACATCAGTGGCCGCGAGGCCTGGTGGAGTGAATCCAAGCCTACTATCCTACCTAGTGTCAGTAGGATGGCCTTTAGGCCCAGCACTTGTATGGAGTTAGTTGGGATCTGACTCCCCACCTTCTCCATGTCCAGATAGTAGTACACCGCAATGTACTCATCTATAGTCAGGCCACCTCTGGGACTATGAGAACGTAGGTTCACCACTTCCCCCCGTTGGGAAAGTCCAGTAATAAAGTATATGTCCTCCACTTCTATGGTGAGGGACATCCCATCTATCTGGAATGACTCTGAGTTTGGATCCCAGTAGTCCACTAACATCTACAATAGTGCTGGTTTGGCCCTTAAGCCACCAAGAAACCAAAATTTGTAAATCCCACATGCACGTAATGCTTGTTGAGCCATTAGATCTACCCTTACTGCCTCTTCTACATCACCATGTTCACATTCTCTCCATTCTAGGACCATCCTGCACAAAAAAATTGAAGTTTATCCATTAGAACACTTAAAAAATATTAAGCGTGGCCGCATACGGGACTGTTTGCCAAACAGTTGTGTATTTACGTAGCTTTGGGGGCATTTTCCATGTATATCCAGCCCTATACGCAAAAAAATCCTCAATTTCTGTGTGGGCCGTAGCGCCTATTTTAGAATGGCCTAGAAAATGAAATACACCATGGAATTTGACAAAATTTGCATCAAAATGAAAGAGTAGAGCATGGGTAAGTACCTGGAAAAAATGGTAGTGGATTCTGCCGGCTAGATCTCATGGAATTCACTGTTGAAGTTCTAAGCTCAAATGGGTAAAAATTTCAAATGTTTTATAATGTTTTGAATTTTTTACTATTTATAGAATTTTTTCAATTTTTTTCAAATTTTTACCCCCTTTCCTATAGTTTGGACCATTTCTAATCCTTTTGGACCGTTTTTTGACTAATTTATGATGTAGGAGACCTTTTTGAGTGTCGTTTCAGCCATTGGATTGACTCGTTCGTGCTGATTTTAGGTATCATGTTTAAACTGGCATATATGTTAGTTTTCATCACCATTTGCATTTTGCATGACCTTATGACCATTTCATTATAGCCTTAGGTACGAACCCACTCAATTATGTTATAGAACCTTCTTGTTGTTTTAGAAGTGGCATGATATGAGTGGTAGAGCTTAACCTTGCATGGGTACCCTAGTTAGCGCCTTGTTTGCATTTGGTTCCCATGCTGACATTTTGTCCCTTAGGGTGTGGAAGTCCGTTGTATAGTATTACCATGACATTTTGCAAGAGCCTCATACTCCTCTTGATCCTTTTCTGGCCTATTTCCCTCAGGACTCCTTTATGTCAAGTTGTAATTGCATTATCATGAGCTTTGCTTGCCTTATTGAGCCTTACGCTAGCTTCCCTGACATTGAGTTTCAGCCATATAGCCCGAGCTTGTCTCATGTCTAGCCATGCATAGCCATTTTATATATCCTTTACAGCTTGATTCCCTATTTTTACCAGGAGGGGCTTTTCCCCTGAGTGTCGCTATCCTACACATGTATCCTTGCATTGAGCATAGGTATGTTCCACTGCTTGGAACTAGTTTGTTTGCCCATATGACACTCGTCTCCTCCTAGTCTGTAACTATAAAGCAATTTTATTCTTTTTCAAGATTTTTAAATATTTGAAAAGGTCAAAAAAATTAAAAAAACAAAAATCCAGACAAGGTAAGATGTTATCTTTTGGCAGCTATCGAGTCATGTCACCTTTGAACAGAGCACTGTATATCACATCCATTGGTTGGGTTTATAGTTTGACTTTAGGAGCTGTACTCGTTTATCTGATTTGATCTCCACCAACTGGTTAAGCTTCCAGTCCCCATGGAGCCTCTATCGATGCCTCCTATATCACAGAGATGTCCCAGTTTTGTATATCAAGTCTATGCTTCCTTTATTTAGTCACCATTCATTGTTATGATCTTTCTTCGAAGGAAGTTTAAACCTGAGTCGACCATTCCTCAGTTATCTTGACTTTGCATGTCGGTCATTCCCGGTACAGTTACTGGTTCATGCACACTATGATCGAGTCCTTCCACATTATACAGCTTTGTTGAGTACCTCATGTTGGATGATGGGGGATGCCTTAATGCCCTCCCTCCAACGGATTTCATCCCATCGACTTCAGATCATTTATTATGGGATTGGAATCTAAAGTCATTTTGAGTGCCTTGAGACTTGCATTCATTAGTGGCAGGCTCTCTCGCCATCAACAATTTTTGGGAATACATCAATGTCCCTTGATCGATGGATCCTCTCAAGTGTTCGACCTCAACACATTTATTCACACTTTTTAGTTTGCACTCTAGTACCTTGATTCCCATTTACATTATCAGTGGGTGATCTTGAGTCTGTTAACGGTATATGTTAATGACCAGTAATTAGATGATGGACTACTATGTTCAACCTCAACACCTCTATTCACATAGTAGGACATGTACTCGTAGCGGTTTGTGTAGAAGAACTTCCATATTGGTGGCATCTCTTATATGCTACCTCCTTGATCGTGCCAGTGTTCATGAGATTTCAGCTTTTGTGACTTGATTGCAGTATATGTCAGACATTTCCAGCTATTATGGAGATCTTGATCCATTATATATCTTCAGCCATATTTGAGATTGTGATCCTTTGTATATCTTCATCATGGAGATTCTGATCTATGTATATTGTACATGGCGATGACCACTTATTTGATATTTTGTATCATGCCTATTCATGGCCATTGTACTCTAGTTATGTATATGGGACTGCTATATGTATTTGCAGTTATGTGTAGAGTTTTATCATTGTACTATGTTGATTGGGTGGTTGGTATTGCATTTGGTATCCTTCATCACTCCACTTCTAGGATGGACTTATAATGTATTTCGGCCATCGTATGACCCCTCTGACCTCACTGTTGATCGAAATATTTCACGTCTTCCAAACAGCAAGGTGTTATGCTAGTGTGAATGGTTCAGATCCAGAACAAATAGATCATAGAGGTTGATAACTCCCCCTAGATGCCATAGATATCTGGAATACAAGGCCTTGATAGTTCACCCATGTACCTGCAAAAGAGTTCAACACGAAACAGATCAAAGCAACTATAATATGATCTACTAATCTATGATATTGACTAAGGAATCTAGCAATATATATTTGAAATCAAACATCAACAATATATATGGGACAGAAAATCAACTTGCATTAGAAATATGAAGAAGTTTACAACCAAGCCTTAGTGTTGACATGCATCTCCATGAAACTAGCTCTTCATCCCCAAAAGCTCCGACTCTAGCTCACTATGCTCTCTCCAAATGATCTTGGGCCAAGAATCATTCCAACAACATAACAATACCTTCAATGTTCTCCTATCAACCATGGCTATGAGATCATATATATATGGCTTTAATGGATAGATATGGTTGAGAAATTAGTCGGTGAGGTGGCCTCTAAGATCCTAGGATGAGGGATCTCGAGCTCAACCAACCCACAGTAGTAGGGACAAGAGATATCTTGAGGCTTATCATCTAGAAGCCTCAAGAAGCTTCTCTTTTTACCTTTTTACCCAAGGTACCACACTTTTCCTTCTTTGATAGAGCGGTTTTGGTAATAACCGCCTATGGACCAAGGGTGACAGGCGGTGGCACCGCTTGTGGACAACTGATGAAAAGCGGTGCGAACAGGGGCACTGCTCCTAGATAAGGGAGCATGAGCGATGCTGGGAATTTGTATGATAGACTAATAAGAAATAATTTAGTCTTCACTCTAGAAGCTGGGATTTCAGGGCAACAAGGTATGTCAAAGGTCTTATCACATGATGGTGACAGGATTTTGGTATAACACTCACACATTAGGGGGAATCTGTTATAGCTGATTTTACCACTTCAGGTGAATCACTCTGGTATGGCCTTCCCCTACCCCTCTGTAGACTCCTTGGACCCCTTGGACCATTTTTTGTCCTTTGATGTTTCCTAGAACATCCCTATAAACATGTGAAAGATGATACACGTGACTTTTAAACCCCTAATCGTGTATATACACGGGTTTGACCCCTAAAACCGTGTACATCAGGATGTGTACAAAATCCAAATCCTTTTGGAGTTTTCCTTGACATGGATCCGACTCACTTGACTCCTAGCCTTCCATATGCCTTGAGATCGCTTGGATTCGATCTTTCATTACCCCTTTGAAAAGCTATATAAGGAACTCTTTGATACATTGAAGGCATATAAGAGAATTGAGAGCAAAGAAACTATAGTCCATTGTTTTTGAAACTTGTGCTTGAGTCTGCATCCCTTTTTCCCTTGGAGCACTTTTGTGTTCTTCCCAAGATTTCCTTTTGCTTGTGAGCTTGCTATTGAGAGATGGAGGATTGAGGTGGTGGAGGCCCAAGTGGGGGATTCAGTTTCTCTGATTCGTAGACGTGCCTATATAAGTTGTATCCATTGTAATCTCTGATTTTATATTAATAGAAATATCTTTTCTTGTCCAATAATGTATGTTTGAATGAATATTTTATCCATGGATGACTTCAAATTCTTATACATTGTTGATTATATATTCTAGAATAGATCCAACACCAATATATATAGTATGCTTGTCTTATTTACTTGTTATTAAGGAAGAGATTCATCAATTCAAGCTGATTTCTGGAGTCAAACTGTCTATTGTGGTACCCCAAGCCATAGGAATTTCTCTCCATAACAGAATTGGTGACTCTGCTGGGGAGTTCCTAGTATTTGTCCTTTGGGGGTTTTCTATCGACATTCAATGACTTTGAATTGCTCTTTTTCTCTTGTTTCTGTGTCGGGTCTGGGGGCATGTTTTCCTGGTAGTGTCTGATTGGTGTGAAGTTTGTCTCAGCTTGTCTATTTGCCTTTATTTTTATGCACCTTTCTTCCTGTACGCGATTTTTGAACTCACAGTCGCGTATATACATGGGTTTCACTGCTATTTCCGCGTACACACATGGGTTTACTGCGAACAGTCGCGTATGCCCTTAGTTTTGCCTTCTAGAGGAAGATGGATTGTTGCTGGGTGAATTTTGATGATTGATGAGTTTCCTTTGATACTGCTAGAGTCTGTATACACCTCTATTTCTAACCAAAGACATTTTTTTAGGGTAAAATTTCTTTTTTGAAGAATGTTCTTGTCATTGCATTTTTGATTTTTTGTTTTGGGATTAGTGCATTAGATTTATTTTACCTTAGTACTTTGATTGAATTCTATTTGAGTGTGCTTACAGAGTCTAGGGGTTGTAGAGCCATTCTTTTGCTTTTATATCTCATTTTTATTTCAAAAATCCAAAAATATTTGCTTATCATCATGCATTGCATCTTGCATTTTACATAGTACTTGCACTAGATTTGCTTTGGAGTATTAGTCAAGATTTCATATAGGAAATATTGCACCTATCATTCGAAGAAAATTGTGCATTTCACGTAGTAGCATACCCTGTTTTTCATGGACACAATGCATTTGCATTGATTGTTAGGCATGCATTTTGCTTCATGTTGTGTCATAACACCACTAGTTGCACGGCCATATACCTCTTTTGAGTAATAAATCCAATTAAAATCAACACTTAATTAAAATGAGCTACACTATTTTATTTGAAAGGGTTCACCAACAAGATTAGGTTTTAGGGTCTTGGAATAGTTCATTGTGAGTAAATCCTCCAAGACCACTAAACAACAACATCTATGTGTCTGTCCAGGTGAGTGTGTGAAATTCCTTGGTATAACCAGTGTTTCTCAAGATCCTCATCTCAAAAGGGAGTTAAGCACGAGGCATTGTGAGCGGTTATTGATTGGGATGACCCCTAGTCATAACTGAGTAGCACCAGAGATATTTCCAGGATTGTATTCGTATCTGGGGGCTTTTTCGAGAGTTTCGAGCTTTGATACCCTACCCATACGGTCAATCCTACCTGCGAATGTCCACCTAAGCATTGATTATATTGAGGTGACCTTAGTGGCCTTACCTAGGATATCAAGGGGGTACTCTATAGGGGTTATTTTGCAGGTGTCCTGGCTAGGTTGGGGTTGGACAGCATAGTTGCTTTACGCACTGAAGCTGAGGGCCACAATAATTGGGTAGATCGCTTATTGTGTATGGGAGTCTCAAGCCTCTCCCAAGCGAGACATACCTGCTTCATTCAGGAGATCACTTATCCTACCCTTGATTTCTTATGTTTGGCTTTAGATTTTATTGGTGATTGCTCTGTGCATGTTAGCTTGCCTAGGGTTTACATAGATAGAGAGTCTTTTATATTTTTTGAGTAATTGTGGATTCAGGTGAGGCGCCTCACCATTCTCGTTGTTTAGCAGGACTTTTGCCTTCTACATCTCCTCCTCCTTTGGGAGAGAGAAATAGACAGTTCAAGAGGACAACTTCGCACATTGATTCACACACGATGGGAGACCATGTAGAAGGTATTCCTGAACCACCTTCTCCCATTCAAGTGGAAGATGGGGAGTTTTCTCCTAACTATGATCCTTCACCTGATTTGACTGAGTTAGGTCCTATAATTTATGAGATAGGTAATTTTCATGATAGACCTACTTACTCTAGTGTTGATCCCCCATTGATGCATCGCCGGTATGAAATGCCGGAAGATGATGAGACTCATTTTGAACCCGCGAGCACCTGTTATGGTAGTTATGGTATGTCTGGTTTTCCCACACATGATTTGGCATTCCATGTCAAGTCTAAGTTTGAGCCTAACACTATGCCTGGGGGAACTCTCATTCCCTACCATGCAAATAGGTTTGGGAGCACAAGTCACATTGCACCTTCCATCCCGGTGGTGGAAGGTACATCAAATCTTCCTCCTAGGTCTAGGGTTAGTGATCCTATTAGGATACCAGATCCAAGACGAGTGACTATAGGGAATAACACGTACATAATTACATAGGTTCCTTCATCCTCTATCCCTAGTTCTTTGAATGTTCACCCTCCACCTCATTCACGTGGTCCTTCGGGCCGAAACGTTGCTACGAGTCATGTTCATACTGCAGTTACTCGACCAGTTGTGTCTCAGTTTCAAGTACCGCCCATTGTTTCAGGAGGTCATGTTCATACTTCTAGAGGTCATGTTACTACTTCCGGAGCATATATTCCTACTTCCGGAATGTATGTTCCTACTTCCGGAGCGTATATTCCTACTTATAGAGTGTCTCATGGGACATCTCATGCGATGACTTATGGACCCTATTATGGGACGCAGTATGGACAGGGTTCTTCACCTTATGGGAGTGGGTATCAACAACCCACTTACTCTCCAAATTATGGCTTTGTAGCTTCGAATAGTCAAGGTACACCACACTATGGTGCTTCCATGCCACCCTATATGGGTCAAATGGGAGGAGGGCACTATGGCCAAGGCCATGGTGGTTATGGTAATCAGACTTATGCGAATCAGAACTCAGGTAGCGGTCCATTGAACTAATCATCCTAGGCTCCATTTTCTCGCAACATTGAATCTTCCTGACTTGTCGAGATTGACGAACGATCCTATAGCTCATGACCTGGCTTGGCCGGCTGTCCCTACTAAGCTTCCCTCAGACATACCCAAATTCGAGGGCAAACCGAGAGAGGATCTGAGTGAACATGTTACTACCTTTCACCTATGGTGCTGTTCAAATTCCTTACACCAAGACTCAATCCATTTAAGGTTGTTTCAACGCACCCTTACAGGGCCTGCCGAAAAATGGTATATAGAGCTACCTAGGGGGGAATTCGCTTTGTTTGATGACCTAGTGATGAATTTTATTAACCACTTCCAGCTACCAGTGTGTTATGATGTTGGTACAGAACTCTAGTCGACATTTTGGTAGGATAAAGCCACACATATCTTAGATCATATCCAAGAGTGGCATAGACGAACCATAAGGAGGAAAGTTTCTTGATCCTATGGGACCATTAGGCCCCCCAGGAGGGGGACCTCCTATTATAGCTGATTTTACCACACATGGTGAATCACACTTTTATGGCCTTCCCTATCCCTATGCAGAATCCTTAGACCCCATGGACCATTTTTGTTTCTTTGATGTTTCCTATACCATCCCTAAAAACATGCTTAAATTGTTATACGCGAGTTTTAAACCCTTTATCACGTATATACATGGGTTTGACCTCTAAAACCTTGTACATCAAGATGTGTGCAAAAGTCCAAATTCTTTTGGAGTTTTCCTTGATGTGGATTCGACTCACTTGTCTCCTGGCCTTCCATATGCCTTGAGATAGCTCAAATTCGACCTTTTATTACCTCATTGATGAGCTATATAAGGAACCCTTTGGATACATTGAAGGCATATGAGAAATTAAGAGTAAGAGAACTATAGTCCATTGTTTTTGGAACTTGTGCTTGAGTCTACATCCCCTTTCTCTTTTGGAGCACTTTTGTGTTCTTCCCAAGCTTATCTTTTGCTTGTGAGCTTGCGATCGAGAGATGGAGGATTGAAGTGGTGGAGGCCCAAGTGGGGGACTCGGTTTCTGTGATTCGCAAACATGCCAACAGAGGTTGTATCCATTGTAATCTCTGATTTTATATCAATAGAAATATCTTTTCCTGTCCAATAATGTGTGTTTGAATGAATATTTTATCCATGGATGATTTCAAATGCTTATATGTTATTGATTATATATGCTAGAGTAGAGCTAACATAATTATATATAGTATGCTTGTCTTGTTTATTGAATGTTGAGGAAGCAATTCATCAATTCAAGTTGAATTTGGAAAGCTCAATGGGGATCTACATCAACCATCCGGAATAAGGTACGAATTGAGATCCTTTAGTGTTAGTTGTTTGGTTTCTCTTGCATATAGGAAAGGATTGATTTCTGGAGTTAAGCTGTCTGTTATGGTACCCCAAGCCATAGGAATTTCTCTCCATAACAAAATTGGCGGCTCCGTTGGGGACTTCCTAGTAGTTGTCCTTTGGGGGTTTTTATCGGCATTCAATGTTCTTGAATTGCTCTTATTTCTCTGTTTCTGTGTCAGGTATGGGGGCATGTTTTCTTGGTAGTGTCTGAATTGGTGTGAATTTTGTCTTCGTTCATTTGTTTGCCTTTATTTTTATACATTTCTCTTTGTGTACGCGAGTTTTTTACTCACAGTCGCGTATACACTCAGCTTTGACTGCTATATCCGCATACATACACAGGTTTACTACAAACAGTCGCGTATGCTCTTAGTTTTTCCTTCTAGAGGAAGATTGATTGTTGCTGGGTGAATTTTGATGATTGCTGAGTCTCCTTTGATGCTGCTAGAATCTCTATACACCTCTGTTTCTAACCAGAGACATTTTTTTAGGGTAATTTTTTTTTTAAGAAGGTTCTTGTCATTACATTTTTTATTTTTTGTTTTGGGATTAGTGCATTAGATTTATTTTACCTTAGTACTTTGTGTGAGTGTTGTTTGATGGTGCTTGCCAAGTCTGGGGGTAGTAGAATCATTCTTTTGCTTTGGTATCTCATTTTTATTCAAAAAATCCAAAATATTTGCTTTTTTGCATCATTATGCATTGCACTTTGCATTTCGCATGGTACTTGCACTAGATTTACTTTTTAATCAGGACTTCATATAGGAATGACTGCATTTGTCATTTGAAGGAAAAATTTTGCATTTCATGTAGTAGCATGCCCTATTTTTCATTCGACACAATGCATTTGCATTGATTGTTAGGTGTGCATTTTACTTCATGTGGCATCATAACACCATTGGTTGCATGGCCATCTACCTCTCTTGAGTAATAAATCCAAATAAAATCAACACTTAATTAAAATGGATTACACTATTTTCTTTGATAGGGTACACCAACAAGATTAGGTTTTAGGGTCTTGGAATATTTCATTGTGAGTAAATTCTCCAAGACCACTAAACAACAACATGTATGTGTCTGTCCAGGTGAGAGTGTGAAATTCCTTGGTATAATTCATGTTTCTCAGAATCCTCCTCTCAAAATGGAATTAAGCACGAGGCAATGTGAGCAGTTATTGATTGGGATGACCCCTAGTCATAACTGAGTAACACCGGAGATATTTCCAGGATTGTATTCGTATCTGGGGGCTCTTTTGAGAGTTTTGGGCCTTGCTACCTTGCCCATACAATCAATACCGCCTGCGATTGTCCTCCAGAGCATTGATTATATTGAGGTGACCTTAGTTTCCTTACCTAGGTTATCAAGTCGGTACTTTGCTGGGGTTATTCTGCGGGTGTCTCGGCCAGGTTGGGGTCAGACAGCATAGTCGCTTTACATGTTGAAGCTGAGGGCCACAATAATTGGTTACGAACCTCCGCTTGTTGTGTATGGGAGTCTCAAGCCTCTCCTAGGTGAGACATAACTGCTTCATTCAGGAGCTCACATATCCTTCCCTTGCTTGCTTATGGTTGGCTTTAGATTTTATTTGTGTATGCTCTATGCACGTTAGCTTGCCTAGGGTTTGCGTAATTCAGAGAGTATTTTTCATTTTTTGAGTCGTTGTGGATACGAGTGCGGCTCCTTGCCATTCTTGTCCTTTAGCAGGACTTCTGCCTTCTACATCTCCTCCTCCTTTGAGAGAGAGAAGCAGATAGTCCAGGCGGACTCATACCCACATTGATTCACACACGATGGGAGATCATGAAGATGGTATTCCTGAGTTGTCTTCTCCACTTCGCGTGGACGACGGAGAGTTTACTCCTACATTTGATCCTTCACCTGATGTGATTATACATTTTGAGTTTGATCCTTCACATGAAATACATACTCACTCTAGCTATGATCCCTCATTCACAGGTCACTGGTATGGTATGCTGGGTGATGAGACTCACCATGAACCTACAAGAACTACTTATGTTAGTTATGGCATGTTTGGTAACCCTATACATGATACGTCAGTTTTTGCCGAAACGGAATTTGATCCTAACACTATGCCTGGGGCCATTCCCATTCCTTTCCATGCGGAGATATTTGGGAGCACGAGTCATATCACACCCTCCATCCTGACGGTGGAGGCCACATCTCATGTTCATCCTAGAACTAGTGTTAGTAATCCTATTCGGATACCAAACCCAACACGAGTGACTATTGGGAATACCACATACATAATTTCACATGTCCCTTCGTCCGCTATTCCTTGTTCTTCAAATGCTTTTCCTCCCCCTCATTCACGTGGTCCTTCGGGTTGGAACATTGCTACGAGTCATGTCCGTACTGCTGCCACTCACCTAGTTATGTCTTACACTCAAGCACCTCCTGTTGTGTCAGTAGGTTGGATCCCTACTTCTGGATGTCATGTTATTACTTCTAGAGCGTATATTCCCACTTACAGAGTATCTCATGGGACATCTCATGGGATGTCTTATGGACCTTTTTATAGACCGCAGTATGCATAGACTTATTCACCTTATGGGTACGGGTATCAACAACCTGCTTACTCTCTGAATTATGGCTTTGTAGCTCCACATAGTCAAGGTACACCACATTATGGTGCTTCCATGCCACCCTATACAAGTCAAACGGGAGGAGGATACTATGGCCATGGCCATGGTGGTTACGGTCATCAATCCTATGCAAATAAAAATTATTAGGGAGTGCCTCTTAGACCTGCTCAACCTAGGCTCCCTTTCCTCGCAATGTTTAATTTTACTGACTTGTTGAGACTAACGAACGATCCAGTATCTTATGACCCGGCTTGGCTGGCTATCCCTAATAAGCTTCCCTCAGACATTCCCAAGTTCGAGGGCAAACCAGGAGAATATCTGAGTGAACATGTTACTACATTTCACCTATGGTGCTCTTCTAATTCCTTACATGAATATTCGATCCATTTAAGGCTATTTCAACGCACCCTCACCAGGCCTGCCATGAAATGGTACATAGAGCTACCTAGGGGGGCATTCACTTTATTCGATGACCTAGCTATGAATTTTCTCAACCAATTCCAACTACCAGTGCGTTACGACGTTGGTACTAAACACTTTTCAACATTCCGGAAAGATAAATCCACACATATCTTGGACCATATCCAAGAGTGGCATAGAAGGAAGAGATTGATTAAAGACTTCATGCCGGTACATCCGGTACATTTTCTCCTCGAGTGGTTTCTTAAATCATTACTACCTTATATAGCGAAGGATGTTTCTACATCAGAAGTTTAGAATGAGGAACAAACCATTTTTAGGGCATAGGAATTGGACTTGATTTATGCTCAATCTGGTTTGTTATATGAGATCATTCCTAATGCTCCGCGTTCTAGTTTCGACCCTAAGGTCAAACCTAGACCACATGTTGATGGCATTGTTGGTTGTACAAGTACCAAACCTACGGATTCGGTTGTGAAAAAGGTCAGTCAATTATATATCAACTAGCCTCGGGACAAGCCTTGGCTTTATCTCAACCCACCCAAATAGTGAGTGTTCTTGCAGTACAATCGTCAGACCAGAAGGGTAGCCAACAACCCGGAAGGAATAAAAAGGGTAAAAATAATCGTAAGGGTGGGAATAGGAATGAAAATGCCAACTCTAATGACAAGAACGCATAAAATGATAAGGGGGGAAAGCAACCTAAACGTAAGGATGATCACCTCACTCACTTGTGCCCTCGAATGGAAGAAGCCTCGAGATTCATAGCGCAGGGCCCAGCTGTGTTAACCAACCCTTTACCTCATAATCAAAACATGAACTCGAGGACCCATGATCAATCTAGTGAGAATCAAGATCCACTGGAGGCTTGTAGTAGTCATGGTTGCATCAATATGGTGTGTGCTACTGTTGGAGCAGGGTCCCGCAGCTACAGAAGAAGCCGCTAGTTTTGGCGGAAAGATATAGTTTTGGCGGAAAGATATAAGTTTTGGTGGAAAGAGGACAAGGTAGAGCTACGATGCCGTAGCATGTTTCCAGCTGGAGAGCAGAGCCGGAAACCATGACTTTTGGGATAGAAAAGTCAAGAAGGCAACGGTACCCGAGCGGCCGAGAGAAGAAAGCTCAACCACTGCATTGAAGGCAGCGGTGGAAGACAGGAGGGCTCAGCGACCCTCATAAAGAAGAAGGAGCAACGAGGCTCAAGCATTGAAGGTGAAGGACAGAAAGCAGAGAAGCGGTGCATAGTACCCATGGTCAGTGCTGGGAAGCATGGAAGACTGCAGAGAGCTGTGGTGTGATGGGAAGCGGCTACCTCAAGGATAGAGAGGACCGACTGTCACTAATTAGGGTATGCGTTTACTGTTGGGATAGGCCCACAGTGTTGTAATGGTGAGACCTTCAGGCCGCCTATAAAATCTTGCATTTTGTATTGTAAAGGGTTATCTAATCAGTCAGTTAGCCAGTTGGTTGGCTCATAGGATGAGTCGTTAGTTGGTCAGTAGATTATTTTGAGTAGACTCAGGAGTTAGTTAGACAGACTGTGTTGTAACGATCCAGACACCTAGCTTGTCTGTGAGTCATTTGAGTCTGTATGTAACCATCCACAGAGAGGACAGAGAGGGAAGGATCTATTGAAAGAAAGGCATTATAGAGATAGAAATAGACCAGAGATCTAGAAGAGATCTCAAGCTGCATATGCAGTGCAACAGACTGTGCTAACTTTCGGAGCCACTTTTCAGTGGGCTATAACCTTGATCTTACTTGATCTCAAATCGATTATTAATGTCTTTTTGGATGACCTTACTGCTCATTCTCGCATGAGAATGCTTCATTCTTACCATTTGAGATTAGTGTTCAAAAGGTGCTGCCATTATTTGGTAAAGTTAAATCCTCACAAGTGCATCTTTTGTGTGAAGTCTGGTCGCTTATTAGGGTTCATTTTCTCCAAGAAGGGTATAAGAGTCGACTCGTTAAAGGTTAAGGCAATACTTCAATTGTCTCCCCAAAAAAACATTAGACATCTTCAATGTTTGCAAGGCATGGAAAACTTCTTATGAAGATTCGTCATGAATTTTGCCAATTTGACTAGAGGTTGTATGCGTCTTTTGAAGAAGGACACTACCTTTTGCTAGGATGAGCAAGCCCAGGAGTCCTTTGATGCGCTTAAGTGAGCCCTATCATCGACCCCGGTGATTAGTCTACCTGACCATACCCGTGACTTTCTACTTTATGTGGCCGCATCTATGGAGATGATTGGTATGGTTTTGGTTCAAGAGGATGAGGAGCTCTAAGAGCATGTCATATATTATCTGATCCAAAACCTTCTAGATATAGAGATCCATTATTCCCATGTGGAGAAGCTTTCCCTAGCTACCGTTCATGCGTTTCAAAGATTGAGACACTATATTCTCCTTCGCCAGACCTTGGTGGTTGCCCATGTCAATCCGTTTTAGTTCGTCCTCACTAGAAGGATGATATGGGGAAAGTATAATAAGTGGATTGTCATCCTGCAAGAATTCAATCTCGATTTTGTCTCGGCAAAATAAAAAAAATCGTTGATTTTTGCAGAGCTTATATCTGATTTCCTGAGTGAGGAGGAGGAGGAAACTTGTGAAGATACGTTTGTCGATGAGCACATCTTCTTGATCTCAACTTTGGATCCATGGTATGGGGACATTATCATATATTTACAAATGTTGAAGGTACCTACTCACCTTTCATGGGATGAATGACGACAATTACGTCACGTTTCTAAGAATTACCTCATAGTGGATAACACATTGTACCGCCATGGGATAGATTCCATTTTACTTCGTTGTTTAAATCATGAGGAGGCTGAACTTGTGCCGAATGATTGCCATGGAGGGGCGTGTGGTGGTCATTTATCTGGAATTTATACAGCCTAAAAAATATTTAGAGCGGTTTATTTCTGGTCATCGATCTTTAAATATTGTGTTAATGCAGTCAAGAAGTGCCAACCTTGCCAGGTGTTCACATGTAATATGCGCTCGTGTCCTGCCCCGTTACATCCCATTATCACCGCTGGTCCCTTCACTAAGTGAGGGCTTGATTTCATGGATTGAAACCGAGGTTCAGCTGGGGGGCATCATCATATTATCATGGCTGTTGACTACTTCATGAAATGGGTTGAGGCTATGCCTATAGTTAAATCCGACGGTGAGACAGTCGTACACTTTGTATTCAACCAGATTATTACTCGGTTTGGTATTCCGAAAGACCTTGTCGCTGACCATGGTAGGCACTTTCAAAATCGTATGATGGAAGAGTTGACCTCAAATTTAGGGTATAAGTAGGAGCATTCTTCTTCTTATTACCCTCAAATGAATGGACAAGTTGAAGCAGTGAACAAATCACTCAAGTCTATTCTCCAATGAACCATTGCACAAAGCAAGACCAATTGGCATATTATGTTGTATCTTGCTTTGTGGGCTTAGAGGACCGTGGTTAAGACTGCCACTGGTTTTTCTCCATATCATCTTGTACATGGAGTGGAGTCTGTATTGTCGATTGAGTGCGAGATCCCTTCTTTGAAGCTAGCCATAGAGCTCTTACCAGACACTTCTCCATTGGAGGAATGTTTGGTCCATTTAGAGCAGCTTGATGAGCAGCGTCAAGATGCTTTAGTGGCTTTAGACATGAATAAGAGTCGCATTAAGGTCCAGTACAATAAATCTATCCATCCAAGGAGGTTTAGTGAAGGAGATTTGGTCCTTTTGTGGGATCGAGCTAAAGAACCCTTGGGGGCAGGCAAATTCAACCCCATGTGGCATGGTCCTTATGTGGTTAAACGTGTGTTAGAGAAGGGTGCTTATGAGCTAGTAGATTACGAGGGGACAGGCTTAGTGGAGCCTAGAAATGGGCTCTATCTTAAAAACTACTATGCATGATTTTTATCCAGGGCTAGCTATTGTATATTATTGTACATCATTTTGCATATTTAGGTATTTTCTTATGGTGATCAGGTTTGTTGATTAGCTTTCGTTTCTTATGGAAGATGTCAATGGAGTCTTCCATCTATATAGGATTCGCAGATGGTGCAAGCCGTCACACTCAACACTCAACCTCTACTGCTTGGGTGATTTATACTCCTACGATTCAGGTATTGTCTACAGGAGGCATATGTTTATGTCCCTCTTCAAACAATGTTGTTGAATATAGTGTTGTTATCGAGCTTCTATGAGATGCCATTTCACATGGTGTTCTCCCTCTTAAGGTACGTCTTGATTCGGAGTTAGTAGTGTCACAGCTTAATGGCTTGTATCATGTTAGAGATTCAACATTATTACGGATATTCTTATGTGTGAGATTGTTAGAACGACAATTTGACAACATAACATACATACATGTTCTAAGAATTAATAATCAAGTTGCTGACTCATATGCTAACTACGTGTTAGATTGGCATTTGTTTCATAGATAGTAAGATCATCACAGACATAAATTTTTACACATGTAAATAAATAAACCGATCATCATAAAAAAATTTCATTAAAACATCCAAAATGTGATAATACATAGTGTCATAATACAAAAATGGGGCTCTCAAGCCACCAAAATATAAATACATGGTAGTACAAAATGTATCACTCCCAAGTATTTAAGCCTCGGGAGGAGGAGGGGAGTTCTAATAGTGGAATGTCACCACAGCTCTAGCCATCCATCTGAATAATCGCACCCATGCTCGTGGCACACCCACCACCTGATGCTGCATGGCCTCAGGCAGGTCCTCGACCTGCACCATGGGTACCCTGTGTGTCAGCCTCATGAAGTTGGTATGAATTATTTGGAGCATCCGCTCCGCATCCACACCCGTAATGTCATCTCCTCTTCTCCTATGTCTATGATGAGGGAAGCCTCCAGGCTGCCATGGTCCTACATCTGCATACACATGATAGGATGTCACTATGTGTTGTCACGCAAAAACATGTCTTTTTGATTCCATATATCAAAAAACACAAAAAATTAAATCACTAAAAAAAAATAAAAAAGAGGGTTGGAATTCATTACCAATGTCACCGTATGTCGATCCTGGTGGTAATGGCTTGTCGGGGTCTCCCCGAAAATCTATCCCCGCATAGGGGTTATCATC
This sequence comes from Pseudotsuga menziesii, assembly GCA_001517045.1. Taxonomy (NCBI): domain Eukaryota; kingdom Viridiplantae; phylum Streptophyta; class Pinopsida; order Pinales; family Pinaceae; genus Pseudotsuga; species Pseudotsuga menziesii. The sequence goes on from LPNX010146900.1 coordinate 34,288, forward strand.
GATGGAAACTATCTACCGTCGCCACCATGGAAAGAAATCAGCTGGATAGGGGTTGGACACCCTACCTCCACCCAGGTTGTGCATTGCATCTTCCCAACATCGTTGGGCCATATCTCAAACCCTGTGAAGATGAATGTCAACTCTAGGGCTCAATCATGGAACACGCTCAAAGAAAAACGTACTCAGTATGCTACTAAACCCGAAGTTTTGTACTCTACCCATATTCCACTCACTGAGCTGATGTTTCATGTTGCCCAGCAGTGCAGTGCTCCAATCATACACAGTGGGTCTCATGCACTCCACTGCATAGAACATCAGAGGCCACGAGGCCTGGTGGAGTGAAGCTAGCCCTACTATCCTACCCAGTGTTAGTAGTATGGCCTTTAGGCTTAGCACTTGTATGGAGTTAGTTGGGATCTGACTCCCGACCTTATCCATGTCTGGATAACAATACATGGCTATGTACTCATCGATGGTGAGGCCACCTCCGGGGCCAAGAGACCGTAAGTTCACCACTTCCCCCTGTCGAGAAAGTCCAGTAATAAAGTATATGTCCTCCACTTCTATGGTGAGGTACATCCCATCAATCTAGAAAGACTCTAAGTCTAGATCCCAATAGTCTACTAATATCTGCATCAGTCTTGGTTTGGCCCTTAACCCACCAAGACACCAAAACTTGTAGATACCGCATGCACAAAGAGCCTATTGTGCCATTATATCACCATGGACTGCTTCTTATACATCCCCGTGCTCACATTCTCTCCATTCTAGAACCATCCTGCACATTAGATTCAAGTTTGAGTCATTAGAACACTTAAAAAACCTTGAACGCGGCCTCATATGTGATTGTTTGCTAAACAGCCACATATGTACGTGACTTTGAGGTCATTTTCCGTGTATATCCAGCCCTATACGTGAAAAACCATCGATTTTTGCGTGGGCCATAGCGCACACTTTAGAATGGCCTAGAATCTTGATTTAACCATGGAAAATTATAAAATTTGCATGAAAATGAAAGAGTAGGGCATGGGTAATTACCTGGAAAAAATGGTAGTCGATTCTGCCAACTGAATCTCCCATAATTTGTTGTTGAAGTTCTGACCTCAATTGGGTAAAAATTTCAAATGTTATATAATGTTTTGAATTTTTTACTATTTATAGAAATTTTTCAAATTTTTGAAAATTTTTACCCACTTTTCTATAGTTTGGACCATTTCTAATCCTTTTGGACCATCTTTTGACTAATATATGATGTAGGAGAACGTTTTGAGCATCGTTTCGACCGTTGGGTTGACCCGTTCATGCCAATTTCAGGTATCATGTCTAAACTGGCATATAGGTTAGGTTTCACCACCATTTGCATTTTTCATGACCTTATGACCATTTCATCATAACCATAGTTATGAACCCATTCTATCTTGTCACGGAACCTTCTTGTTGTTGTGGCATGATTTGAATGGTAAAGATTGACCTTACATGGGTACCCTAGTTAGCGCCTTATTTGCATTTGGTGCCCATGCCAATAGTTTTGTCCTTTAGGGTGTGGGAGTCCATTGTATAGTATTGCCATGACATTTCACAAGAGCCTCATACTCCTCTTGATCTTTGCTGGCCTATTTCCCCCGGACTCCCCTATGTCAAGTTGTATTTGCATTATCATGAACTTTGCTTGCCTAATTGAGCCTTATGCCAGCTTCCCTAACTTTGAGTATCAGCCATATAGCCCGTGCTTGTATCATGTCTACCCATGCAGAGCCATTTTATATATCCTTTCCAGCTTGATTCCCTGTTTTACCGGGAGGGGACTTTCCCCCGAGTGTCACTATCCTACACATGTATCCTTGCATTGAGCATAGGTATGTTCCACTACTTGGAACTAGTTTGTTTGCCCATTTTGGCACTCGTCTCCTCCTAGTTTGTAACTATAAAGAAATTTTATTCTTTTTCAAGCTTTTCAAATATTTGAAAAAGTCCAAAATCAAATTAAAAAGGCCAAAAAGTCGGACAAGGAAAGATGTTATATTTGGCAGCAGTCGAGTCGTGTCACCTTCAAATAGAGAACTATATATCACATCCATTGGTTGGGTTAATAGTTTGAATTTAGGAGCTGTACTCGTTTATCTGAGTTTATCTCCACCAACTGGTTAAGCTTCCAGTCCCTATGGAGCCTATGTCGATGCCTCATGTGTCGTAGATATGTCCCAGTTTTGCATATCGAGTCTATGCTACCTACATTCAGTCACCATTTGTCGTTATGCTCTTGTTCGAAGGAAGTTGAAACCTGAGTCAGCCATTCCTCAGTTATCTTGACTTTGCATGTCAGCCATTCCTGATACAGTTACTGGTTCATGCACTTTATGATTGAGTCCTTCCACATTATATAGCTTTGCTGAGTACCTCGTGTTGGATGATGGGGGATGCCTTAATGCCCTCCTTCCTGTGGATTTCATCCCATTGACTTCAGATCATTTATTCTGGGATAGGAATCTAGAGTCATCTTTGAGTGCCTTGAGACTTGTAGTCATCAATGGCAGGTTCTATCGCCATTGACAGTTCTTTGGGAATACATCAATGTCCCCTGATCGATGGATTCTCTCAAGTGTTTGACCTCAACACATTTATTCACACTTGTTAGTTTGCACTCTAGTACCTTGATTCCCATTTTCATTATTGGTGGGTGATCTCGCGTCTGTTAACGGTATACATCAATCACCGGTAATCAGACGATGGACTACTATTTTTGACCTCGACACCTCTATTCACGTAGTAGGACATGTACTCGTAGCAGTTTGTGTAGAAGACCTTCCATATTGCTGGCATCTCATATATGCTACCTCCTTGATCGTGCCAGTGTTCATGAAATTTCAGCTCTCGTGACTTGATTCCAGTAGATGTCAGATATTTCCAGCCATTATGGAGATCTTGATCCATTGTATATATTCAGTCTTCATGGAGATCATGATCCTTTGTATATCTTCATCATGGAGATTCTAATCTATGTATATTATACGTGGAGATGACCACATATGTCATATTGTGTCATGTCTATTCATGGCCATTGTACTCTTATGTATCCGGGACTACTATATGTATTCGCAGTTATATGTAGACTTGTATCATTGTATAGTTTTGATTAGGTGGTTGGTTCTTCCACTGGGTTCTCCATCATTTCATTTCTGGGATGGACTTATAATGTATTTCGGCCATCATATGACCCCTTTGACCTCACCCATTAGGGGGCATCTGTTATAGCTGATTTTACCACACATGGTGAATCACACTTTTATGGCCTTCCCTATCCCTATGCAGACTCCTTAGACCCCATGGGCCATTTTTGTTCCTTTGATGTTTCCTAGACCATCCCAAAAAAAATGCTTAAATTGCCATACACGACTTTTAAACCCTTTCTCACGTATATATGCGGGTTTGACCTCTAAAACCACATACATCGGGATGTGTGCAAAAATCCAAATTCTTTTCGAGTTTTCCTTGATGTGGATCTAATTCACTTGTCTCCTAGCCTTCCATATGCCTTGAGATCGCTCGGATTCGACCTTTTATTATCCCATTGATGAGCTATATAAGGAACCCTTTGGATACATTGAAGGAATATGAGAAATTAAGAGCAAGAGAACTATAGTCCATTGTTTGTTAGAATAATCAACCCATAGTTAGCTACCTTAGACATTAATTATCTCCATTTTTGTCTTATTTGCCTAGTTTCCATATTCCACTCTATGCAAGTTGTCCTCCACATGTCCTAGATGGTCAAACTTGCTAAAACTGAGTCATGGAGCACTTAGGAAACCTCTTGGAATCATTTCTGCTTTATTCCTGGCCTTCCTAGCGCATATCTATTTTTTCTGCTTTATTGCTACTTTTACTGAGTTTTAAGGCAATTGGAAAAGTTTGAATCGGTGAAGTTAACTTATTTTTTGTCCCCATCATCCTCCACTCTTTTCTCCTAATAAAATCATGTATGATTTTTCCTTCGACCACTTATTATCTTGCCTAATTGATTTTTCCAATTTGTGAGCTCCTAAACAGATTTGGAAGCTACTTTATGCACCTATGAGGGATTTGCTTAGATTTAGTAAGCCTTCTTTTGACCAATTCGAATGGCATCCCAATGCATTTGAATCTCTCATGTAATTATTTATTATGGTATCCTATGACTTCACAAGGTTGGCTATTGTACACTTATTCAATACAGATTAGTGTTCTGCTCCATATTCAGTCGCCTTTGTGTGTAATTTGCATGTGTAATTGGCAATTTTTGTGAGTGTAATTGTTCTAACACCTGGGTTCCATTTTCACATGGTATCAGAGCCTTTGTAGATTGATTTCTCTCCTTCCATATTGTTATTTTAGGTTTGACATCATTGACTGGGAGCATTCTGCTGGCTGAAGGGACAATTTCCGAGCTATGGATCAATCTCAGAAGATCATCTTGACTCCATTTAATTTCTTTTAATGGAAAGCAAATATGGATATACTATTGAGAGCGAAAGGCCTCTACAGAGTGACTATGGCAACAGAAGGAGAGCCCAATGTAGCTACAAAGAAAATTAAATGTCACAACAGGAGGGATGAGGGCTATGGTCTCCTGTGTCTGAGCATATCTAGAGACCTCCTTTTCCATCTTCATGGATTGACATCACCAAATGAAGTATGGGAGAATCTTGTTGAGATTTTTGGTAAAAAAAAATGAGATGAGAGGACATCAAATTGAGAATGAATTGATCTCCTTGAGTCCCAGCAGCTTCGAATCCCTGCAACTCTATTTTTCCAAGTTTAAAGCCCTTGTTTTGTAGCTAAAACAGTGTGGAATCAAAAAGAAGGAGGAGCAATTGGTTTTGGCCATACTCTCGAAGCTTGGACCTAACTATTCAGTGTTTGTTTCAACCTTACATGCCACCAAGTTGGCAGCTCAAGCCTGGAAGATGCCTAAACTTGCAGAGTTCATGGAATCTCTCACACAAGAACAAGATAAACTGGTGATGATGGGCACCATCAAACCTTCCAAAGACTAAGCTCTGGTTCCTGGAGATTCAAGGGTGGATTCAAAAGGAAAGAAGAAAGATAATAAGCCACCTGAGCAAAAGAGAGACAAGAACAATTCTCTAGAGGAGCCCCAAGGTTCCAAGAAGAACCCCCAGAAGAAGAAGAACAAAGGAGAAATGAGCAAGTGCACATACTGCAGTAAGGGAAATCATCCTGAAAGTTCCTACATGAAGAAGAAAATTGACATGCTGACCCAACTCCTGGAGAAGAATGACATCTCCCTTGCTAATAGCTCAAAGAAGAGGGAAGGAGGATCAAATTCAGAAGACGGAGAGAGAGTTCATGCATTGGTTGCTAGCACATCAAGGTCACCTAGTTTCATCATTGATTCTGGAGCTTCAAGACATATGGTTTTGACCAAGGAGGAATTCACCTCACTTGACATGTCAAAAGGTCCACCAATAGTACTGGGATATGACTCTCTCACTGAAAGTTTGGGCAAAGGGAGGATTGATCTTGACCATGGTAAGTTCAGCAATGTATTGTATGTTCTAGGTCTTGCCTCTAACCTCTTATTAGAGTATCAGATGACCCACATAGGGTCTCCAAAGAAGGTCTTATTCTTCCCTGATGAAGTTGAGATCACAAAGATATCAAGTGGTAAAGTCATTGCAAAATGAGTTGCAAATCACACTTCGAAGGTATACATGTTTTCACATTTTCTACCGTACTCAAACCCCTCTGCTCTTTTGATTCATGCTAATGAGGTAAGCAAGCTTTGGCATGAAATATTTGGCCATCTTAACTATAAGTATTTTTTTTATCTTAGTGAAAAATAAATGGTCATAGGGTTACAAAAGATTAAGTTTTCCAAAGGAGTCTGTCAAGGTTGCATCTTAGGAAAACACTCAGAGCATAAATTTGAGAAAGCTAGTCATGAGAGAACCTTTGCACCTCTTGAGTTGATCCATAGTGATGTTGCTGGCCCATTTCCTCATATGTCAATGAGTCGGGCCAAATATGCATTGACATTCATAGATGACTTTTCCAGGTTCTGCTAGGTTTACTTCTTGAAACACAAGTCTAAAGTTTTTGGCCTCTTCAAAGTCTTTAAGGCTTTGGTTGAAAACCAGTCTGGGAGGAAACTCAAGGTCCTCAGATCTGAAAATGGTGGTGAGTATGTCAAGTCTAAGCTCATTCAATATTATGCAAATGTAGGTATTCATATGCAACATTCTATCCCTTACACACCACAACAAAATGGTGTTGCTGAGAGGAAGAACATATCATTGAAAGAGATGGCAACCTGCATGATGGAGGCTAAGACTTTGTCACCAAAGTTTTGGGCCAAAGCTATAAACTGTACATCCTATATAAAGAATAGGGTGCCTCATAAACAACTTGATGGTATGACTCCTTTTGAAGCATGGAGAGGGCACAAGCCAAATGTGACCCATTTCAGGATTTTTGGCTCAAGGACTTGGGCTAGAATTCCAATAGAAAAGATGAAGGCTTTGCTGCTCCAAAGCCAAGAGTGTCTATTTGTTGGGTAATTTGAAGATTCAAAAGGGTACAAGCTGATCAATTTGAGCACAATGTAAGTGGGTTTTCAAAACCAAGTTTGATGATGATGGTTCACCTTTGAAATATAAGGCAATATTGGTATCCAAGGGCTACTCACAGGTACATGGCATAGACTACAATGAGACCTTTGCACCAGTTGAAAAGATGGACTCCATCAGGCTAGCCTTAGCCATTGCAGCCTTAAAGCAGTGGGAGGTACATCACATGGATGTGAACTGTGCTTTCCTAAATAGAGATCTTACTGAAGAGATTTACATGCAGCATCCTCAAGGATTTGTTACTAATCCGTCTCTTGTGTGCAGGTTAAATAAATCATTGTATGGGCTTAAGCAAGCCCCCAGGGCTTGGTATGCCAAGATTGATGGCTTTCTGCTATCATTGAATCTTGTTCGATGCAAGTCTGATCCTAATGTTTATTTGAAGCTAATTCATGGTTCTTTTATGATTATTGTCTTGTATGTAGATGACCTTCTCATTACAGGAAGCTCAAAGGATGAAATTGCCTCCTTGAAGGATACAATGAACCATGCATTTTCTATGACTGATTTGGGGTTATTGAGCCAATTCTTGGGTCTCGAGATTGCTCAAAAAAAGCATGGAATAAAAGTACATCAGCCCAAGTATGCTTTGGATTTGCTAAACAAGTTCAACATTAAATATTGCAAGCCAAGCAAGACTCCCTTCCTTTTAGGAGTTAAGCTTGAAGAAGCAAGTTCTTCACATATGGTAAATAATACACTGTATAGGCAACTGATTGGGTGTTTGTTGTACCTTACACATACTCAACCTGATCTTTCTTATGCAGTAAGTGTGGCTTCAAGATACATGGATCATCCTCATGAGATCCATTGGAGAGCAACCAAAAGGATCCTTAACTTTGTTCAGGGAACAAGGACTCATGGGATCTTCTACAAAGCTAAATCTGATCTTGATTTGATTGGGTTTACTGACATTGATTGGGCAAGTGACAACACAGATCAAAAGTCAACATCAGGATATGTGTTCATGCTTGCTGGAGGACCAATCAGCTGGTCAAGCAAGAAACAGAGTGCCATTGCACTCTCATCTACAGAAGCAGAGTACAGAGGAGTTGTAAATGCAACAACTCAATGTTTATGGTTGCAGGGGTTACTTGGTGAGTGTGGCTTCAAATCAGAATACTCAACTACTATCTATTGTGATCATCAGAGTACCATTCGAATCTTCAATGTTCTAGTTCAAAGACAGAGAACCAAACACATTGAGATCCATATGCACTACATCAGACAACTTGTGCATGATGGCACCATTCACCTACTCTTCTGTTCATCTTCAGAACAAGTGGCAGACATATTTACCAATTTTTTTTGTGAGAAGACTTTCAGCAATATCAAATCACTACTGGGTATTGTTGATCATGCTGTGAAGCATGATTGATGACAAGATTTTAAAATTTTGTTTTACTGTCCATGTTTAAGGGAGGATTTTTCCCACTGGGGTTTTTCCTCTTTCCTTGGTTAGATGGACATGAAGTATGTAAAGGGTGACTAAGCCTTGTTTCTAGGCCCTATTATTTTCTGATATTTTACTCATAAGTCAGGCTTAAGTGGGGGTGTTAGAATAATCAACCCATAGTTAGCTACCTTAGACATTAATTATCTCCATTTTTGTCTTATTTGCCTAGTTTCCATATTCCACTCTATGGAAGTTGTCCTCCACATGTCCTAGATGGTCAAACTTGCTAAAACTAAGTCATGGAGTGCTTGGAAACCTCTTGGAATCATTTCTACTTTATTCCTGGCCTTCCTAGCGCATATTTTCTTTTTCTGCTTTATTGCTACTTTTACTGAGTTTTAAGGCAATTGGGAAAGTTTGACTAGGTGAAGTTAACTTGTTTTTTGTCTCCATCATCATCCACTATTTTATCATAATAAAATCATGTATGAGTTGTCCTTCCACCACCTATTAGCTTGCCTAATTGATTTTTCAAATTCATGAGCTCCTAGACAGATTTGGAAGCTACTTTATGCACCTATGGGGGATTTGCTTAGATTTAGTAAGCTTGCTTTTGACCAATTTGAATGGCATCCCAATGCATTTGAATCTCTCATGTAATTATTTATTATGGTAGCCTATGAATTCACAAGGTTGGCTATTGTACACTTGTTCAATACAGATTAGTGTTCTGCTCCATATTCAGTCTCCTTTGTGTGTAATTTACATGTGTAATTGGCAATTTTTGTGAGTGTAATTGTTCTAACACCTAGGTTCAATTTCCACATTGTTGTCAGAACTTGTGCTTGATTCTACATCCCCTTTGTCCCTTGGATCACTTTTGTGTTCTTCCCAAGCTTATCTTTTGCCTGTGAGCTTGTGATCGAGAGATGGAGGATTGAAGGGGTGGAGGCCCAAGTGGGGGACTCGGTTTCTTCGATTCACAGACGTGCCAACAGAGGTTGTATCCATTGTAATCTCTAATTTTATTTCAATAGAAATATCTTTTCCTATCCAATAATGTGTGCTTGAATGAATATTTTATCCATGGATGATTTCAAATGCTTATATGTTATTGATTATATATGCTAGAGTAGAGCTAACACAATTATATATAGTATGCTTGTCTTGTTTATTGAATGTTGAGGAATCAATTCATCAATTCAAGATAAAGTTGGAAAGCTCAACGGGGATCTACATCAGCCGTCCGGAATAAGGTACGAATCGAGATCCTTTAGTGTTGGCTTTTTGGTTTCTCTTGCATATAGGAAAGGATTGATTTATGGAGTTGAGCTGTATGTTGTGGTACCCCAAGCCATAGGAATTTCTCTCCATAACACCTCCATAGGGTGGTCCTCCTGCACCTCCCGTAGTATGTATAGGTATCCCACCCATAGCTGGCATGTAAGACCAATTGGGTTGCCCCCATGGCATAAAAGTGTTAATAGGGTATGGAATTCCTGTAGGATTGGGTGGATGATTAATATTACCTACATGTATTTGATAACCATAACCTCCAGAAGACTGAATGGTTGCAGGTTGTGCCCCTAAGGGCTTACCTGGACTGGATGGGGGATTAACCACATTAGTATGGGTGGGAGGGACATAAACTATAGATGGTTCTATGTTAGAGGTCTTCCCTTGAATAGGTACAATTCTAGTGTCAGATAACGTAGGTCGTGCTGGGGGTTTCCCCCTGACACTAGAAGGTACTGAAGAAACGGGAATTGAAGGTTGGGCCCCAGATGCATAGTACCTGGGAAGATTAGGAACAGACATAACATGAGAGGTGATAGGGGTGGTAATTTGACCTGGGTTGTGGGTTGTTATTGGAAAATCTATAATTGGTTCAATGGGTCTCATAGAATCAGCCAGTGAACGATATCCCACAGGAAGAGATGTGGAACGTTCTGGTGTCGAGCCTAATAGGTCATCGATCTACTTTTCAATCTCCTGTACATGGAGAATGGCAGCACGGTATTTCCTGCGTTCTTCTTCATCTTCAGAAGAGTTTACAAGGGTGCCAAATGAGGCAATGGCCTATCCTATAGGTGTCTCCCAAAACAGTGCATTGGGACCAAAATACGGATGGGTTGTATCGTGAACATGACCTTCCATGGGAGAATGGGATGATGTATCTCCCCAAGAAGGATTTTGGACCAAGGGAGGTGAGTGTGAAGAATATGGTACTCCACTTTCCACAACCACATTATCTCCCACTTGGGAGGTGGTAGCAGCTCCTTGGTCGAAAGCTTCCATAAGATGTTCTCCTGAACCAGGAATAAAATCAGATGGCAAGCCCCGTACTCTTCTAGACTATCTTAATTCAACTAGCTTGTACAGTTCCTAACTAACCTAGGGTCTGAAAATCTAGAAAACACACCAAAAAACTATTTCCCTACACAAGCTATAGGTCAAAACAAGCACACTTAAGATGATAGGAGGAGTTCAAAAGTCAGGTCTCTCACTAGGATTGTCAAGAAGGTGCCACTCACAATATACCTCAAGGGTACATGCATAGTAATCTCCCTAAATGTTGTTTTTGGTGTATGGCTCCAAACAAGATGGCCAAAGGGCTTTTCTCAGATAGATAAGGTATGCTAGTGGGGTCTCCTGATATACTCAAGGTACGTGGGAGCTCGAATCGGTAGTAGTGTTGTCTAATGCATAACCGTACACAAGGGGCCTTTCAATATACAATCGAGTATGTGAAGTACCTTTCTATATACCTCAAGGGTATGTGAAAGGTTGTTCGATATACCGATGGTACATGGAAGAACCATGTGAGTCCCGGAATGTAATGCTAACAAATAACGACAGCTCCTACGCTTAATGACGCCCGAACACGTCTCTAACCTATCACTCAAGTTACTACATAAATTTTAACCTACAACTATCGTTAATTTTAACTTGTACAGTTAGGTGAATGCATGATATTTTGATAGAAAAGTAAAACCATGCAGTATGCGGGTGCAAAATGTTCACTTTATCGTTCAGTATGCCTACTTACTGGAGGGAAAGAGAGTGTTTTCCTTTTGTTTCAAAAACCAAAAATAATTCCACGCAACAGTCATGAACATCAAATCAAATACAAGCAATCACTTTACCAAACCGATTTCTCTTTTCCGAAAGCAAAAAGAAGGGGAAGAATCTCTTTTCCTAAATGAAAAACAAGAAGCACACCTATATGCAAATGCACTCTATTTTTTCAATTTTCTCAAAACATAAGCAAATCTAACTTAAAACTACCATTTTTTTATTTTGATCGAGATAGTTCTTAAATGCATGAGAGACGAAAGATCATAAAGGTCCTGAAAGCTTGTAAAGCCAATCAGAAAACCAATACCCAACGCTCAATGATGATATCCTAGTCTCAATCAAAAAAATTCTTTTTTAAAGGAAGGAAAAAGAAATTTACTATGCAAATAAGAAATGAAACCTAGAAGCTAATCTAGTGTTCTTATTTTAGTCTATGTAGTAGAAATGAAAAGATATTTTAATAACACCCTAAGCTCTTCAGAAAATAAGAAATATTTTCATAAACACAACCAACAATCATAGAAGCGGATGAACAATAAGAAGACCTAATTAAACTTTTGAAATTCCACTCAAATCAATCTTAAACCACAAAATATCAAACCACAAGCATCAGATTTAGTAACACAAGTATGATAAGCAGAACTGAAAGCAACAAAATCCAAATTTTTGTGAAGAAAAATAAGGACAAAAGGCTTTGGAATGATGCCTACCTAGCACTGTGCTTCTCAGGTGTTGACAGAGTGTTTCCAAGATAGCACCACTTCTTTCCAACAGGTTACAGGCAATGGCATCGTGTACTTCCCACTTTGTTCAGATAGTGGCACAACTTCTCGCACACAGCATAGGCGCAGTTCCCTGTAGATAACCAAAACACAAGAAGAACAATGGATCAATTCAGAAAAATACTAGATCAAGGAAAATACTATTGAATTGAGTATGGAAACAGAGCATAAAAGACTGAAATGACTCATATCTAAACAGATCTGTAGGTTTCAAACCCAAATGGAGTAAGTCATAAAGTAGATCTGACTGAAGAGAGTTGAAGAAGGAGCCTGGATTCGGACAAGAGTTGCAGAATGAGGAAGATCAAAACAACTGATATAACTAATCCCCAGTAGATTCGTCGAATTTGTTAGCTGGAATATTTCACCTCCTGCAGATAGCAAGGTGTTCCATTGGTCTGAATGGTTCAGATCCATAACAAATAGAGGATAGAGGTTGAAGACTCTCCCTAGACACCTTAGATACCTAGAATGCAATGCTTTGATAGTCACCCTATGTACCTGCAAACAATTCAGCATGAAACAGATCAAAGCAGCTAGAATATAATCTACTAATCTATGTTAGTGACTAAGGAATCCAACAACATACATGTGAAATCAAACATCACCAATAGATGTGAGATAGCAATCAACTTGCATTAAAGAAATATGAAGAATTTTACAACCAAGCCTTAGTGTTGACATGCATCTCCATGAAACCAAGCATTCTCATCCCCATAAGCTCCGACTCTAGCTCTTTCTATGCTCTCCAATGGTATGGACCAAGTAATCAATCCAACAGCATAACAATACCATAAGAGTTTTCCCCCTCAACCATGGCCATAAGCTTGTATTTACAAGGATAGATGGATAGGGATGGTTGAGAGATTAGTGAGTGAGGTGGCCTCTAAGATCCTAGGATGAGGGATCTCGAGCTCAACTAAACCACAACAGTAGGGATAAGGGATATCTCGAGGCTCATCATCTAGAATCCTTGAGAAACTTCTCTTTTTCCCTTTTTACCCAAGGTACCGCATTTCTCCTTCATTGACAGAGCGATTCTAGTAATAACTGCTTATGAACCAAGGGGCATAAGCGGTGGCACCGCTTATGGGAAACAGGGGATGGGCGGTGCAAACAAGGGTACCGCTTATGGATAAAGGGTCAAGCGCGGTGCTGGTAATTTGTATGAAAAGATTGAAAATGATATGAGTTTCCAATCTAGAAGCTAGGATTCCGGGCAAGTAGGTATGTCAAATGTCTTATCATGTGATGGTGACAGGATTTTGGTATAACAGCGGACTGAAAATCCAAGTCAAACTCTTGGAGAATGACTATCCATTTGTTGAATTTGCCTCCAACTGTCCATTGGGACAAAACATATTGAAATGGATTGACATTTGCCACTACCGTTGTATTCCCTTGGTAAGATGTAGTAACATGAACTTTGAACAGCAGAAATAGCTGCTAAGGCCAACTTCTCAACATGGGAGTACCTCAATTCAGGTCTGGCTAAAGCATGGCTAAGATAGTAAACGACATGCTCTTGGAGCTTATCATCCTCCTGGACTAGGACTACCCCTATATGGTCGACTCAAACGTGGCCAGATACAATATAAAATCCCTAGAGTAATCTGGCGGATGCAATAATGGTGCTGACAACAAAGATTTTTTCAATGCCTCGAATGCAAGTTGTGCAGTTTCATCCCATACAAATGGGGTGTCCTATTTTAATAGGCGCATGAAACCGTTAGTAATCTTGGCATAGTTTACAATGAAACGTCGAAGGAAATTGGACTTTCCCTGTAGGCTCTGAAGCTGCCTGATAGAATGCGGAGGAGGTAGATTTACAATGGCCTCAACTTTTAACAGATCCACCTGAATGCCTCTGTTAGAAACAATGAATCTGAGTAGTCTCCCTGACTGAAATATTGTCCCAGCATTTTTCAATCCAAAGGGAATTTTTTTGTACATAAAGGTACCCCAAGGACAAATGAAAGCATTTTTATGTTGGTCTTTCGGTTTTATTTGAATTTGATTATATCTAGAAAAGCCATCCATAAATGAAAAGACTTCACTTCCCGCGCAAGCATCAATAATTTGATCTATAAATGGCATGGGATAGTTGTCCTTAGGACAGGATTTGTTTAAATCTCTGAAATCAGTACAGATGCGTATGGTCCCTTGCTTCTTATCAATAGGAACAGAGTTGGATACCCATTCCATCAAAGCTATGGGATAAATAAAACCATCTTTCAACAGTTTTTCCATTTCAGCCTTCACTACCGCCGCTTTACGTGGGTTAACAGGTCTCAACTTTTTCCGAACAGGTTCAGTGTTAGGGTATGTTCGGATCTTGTGCTCAACTATAGATGGATCAATGCTTGGCATCTCCTCATATGACCAAGCAAAAACATCATAGAATTCCTTAAACAAGGCAGTATAGATGGAAATCTCCTCAGGAGAGAAGTTTGTGCCGATATGTATATTTTCCACAATGTCAGGATTTACAAAGATGTTGATAGGGATGGTAGTAGAAATATTTTCCATATTCCCATCAGCAAACATTCCTTCCCTGGGTAAGTGATTAACGGGCGTATCAACTTCATCTGTCAATCTCACATGAAACTCTTGATTCTCTATCCTCCTTAGCTCTGGAAGAAAATAGGATCGATGATGAAGATCTTCACAGATCTTATCTCGTCCGCACATGGCTTCCAGAATGGCTTCATCAGAAGGTAAAACCATATCTAAACAATATGTCGAATGCAAAGAGTTTTCTGCCCAAGCAGGAAAATAGACTTCTTCCAATTCCTCTAAGAGTGGAAGTGGAATGGGATCAACAGTGGTTTGTGTGATAGCTTGATAAACTACTTCCACTACCGATATGGACACTTCAGGTTCATGGTGGGTAGGGAGAACCCAAGGATCAGTCCTATCAACAACCGTAGCAATGGAATTTCCCACACTAGTAGAACCTATATAATTAGTAGGAGCTGGAAGATCGAATGTGCCCATCAATGATGTGTACATTCCAGCCCCTAATATTTGTGCATTAGGTTTGACCTGATCAACCAATGGCACAGTGGACTCATTAGATTCAATGCGGCCTTTTCGAGTAAAATTAAGTTGGTCAACAATAACCAACTTCCCTTTGTGTGGAAACACTACCACCAGGGACACATTTAAAAATTAAACCGGCAACATAAACGCTATGGGCTGACAAAATATATATATAAAACAAAAAAATTAAATTTTAAATAAATAACAAATTTCAATTACAATTTTATAAAAATCCAGCCGCTTTTTTGCTTACTGACACACATTTCAAACATATTAAGAAAAAAAAATCTAAAAACATGTATAACAATGAATTTTTTAAATTTTAACCTAATATTTTTAAACCTTTTAAAAAAAAGTAAAATTTCATTTAAATTTCAAAAAACAAGGTTTGGGTGTTACCTCTCTGCTCTAACATCATGGTGAAAGGAGGGTGTGGTTGTGGCTTGTGTTGTAGCTTGGTCGAGATCTGTGGGTTGCGTTGCAGCTCAATCAAGGGTGTGTTGTGTGGAAAAAATCCAAAATAAGTCTGCAACTGCTCATGGCCTTTTTTATACGAACAATTTACAGGGACCTCGAACGAGATGTTATTAAACCCTCAATTGAGATTTTGATAAACCCTCGATCAAAGTTTTATCACCTCGATCAAGGGTTTATCAAAATTTAAATCGAGGGTTTAATAAAACCTCGATCGAACGTTTGGTAAACCCTCGATCGACGTTTTAAGACCTCGATCGAGGTACATTGTTTTGTTTTTTTTCAGAAATTTCCTTGCCAAAAATTGTAACCCACCTCCATGGATGCACCCTAAGGAGACATTAGACATGAAGAATATGTCCTTTAAAGGGAGTAGATTTTAGATAGTTGTGCTTCTAAGCACATAACATGTTCTAGAAATTATTAAGAAAGAACTTGGAAACAATTCCAAGCTTAAATTTAAGGAGTAGTAGAATCCTCTTACTAGCTAGATTCAAATGAAGAAAATAGTATACTCTTGTCTAGAATACCAAGGGATTTTTCCAACTATGAAAGAAGATCCAAGATGATTGTGGATCCAATGCATCTAGAAGACATGAAGGCCAAATACTTCAACAAGTTCCATACTAATAAGATCAAGGTATTTAGAACCAGACAATGGAGAGAAATACACTTCCCGAAACTCCAGTATTCTTTGCAAGGAGGTAGGGATCCTTCAAAACAAATGAAAGATAAGTATTTACTATTATTTGAGTTATTCCTTAAAAAATTTAAGGATATTGTTCATAACAGCTATATGTATATCTGTGATACATTTTTATTTTATGCATTTATATATGATTAATATTGATGAGCAATAGGCTCATGTAGTACATATTATGCATATGTTGTGTAAGTATCCTACAGTGATGCACAACATCCCATGAGCCCTTAATGGAGCTATTCTAGGATAATGAAAGCTTTTTTCTAACATACAGAGAGTAGTGCATGCTCTTGATAGTGTGTTCTAATGAAGATGGAAGGTGTTTGTGCCAGAAATTGTTTCTAAGGCCAGAGAAACAAGCCAACACACACTCAAATATAAAACTCAATAAAATCAAGGTTTAGGGTTTTTGCAATGTGTTTTTTGGTTGTGAACTTTGAAAACAGTCAGGGAATACATTCATAAGTAAGGCAACTACTAAATCATAATAAATAGACAATGAAGATGCATGATATATCAAAAAAGATCCAATAGAAACAGTATTGAAGTTCAAACATAAATGATAGGCATTACCAGAATAAAAACATAGACCAGTCAATGAATCTATCAATTTAAGCAACTAGACAAGATGAAAATGAAGCCAATACATAAATCTGAAGAGTAAAAGTCATATATATCTCATAGTTTCATCAACCATTGCATACAAGAGCTATGTACCTTACTCATAAACAAGTCTGAAAACCAACTGAGCTTCAAGACCTCCTGAAAGCTCCCAAAAATCGAACCCTCCTAATGACCTTCTCAAGTCTCTAAATACTGTTTTTAAAAAAATAGTTAGGTTTCAAAACCCTAACAGCTTTCCAAGACTCGCTGAGGTAAAGTAAAAAGTTCATTATTACAAAATTACAAAATATGCTAAAAATAGAAAATAACTAACATATCTGTTTATCAAAAGATAACAATTAACAAATTGATTAACTACTGCCTCAAAGCTTCTTTGCTACCTTAGCCAAGAGGGAAACGCCATCTAAAGCTCGAGCCTGCCTCTTAGCCTTCTTCTGCCTTTGCTCCATGTCATTTATCTTCTTGATCAGCTCCTCATTTCTTTGCTACAGGTTCTGGATTGTCTTCTGCAAGTTCTCTTTGTCACTGTCAAAAGACCTACCTGCTGTGGGGTCTTGTTCAGCCTCAGGAACCCAAGGAATACCAAGCTTTCTTAAAATATCAGCCTCATGAACTAACAGGTCTGCAGGGATTTCTTCAATACCAGGATTCTTTTCACCTGCTTCTGCAACAAAATGAGCTTCTTTTTCATACTGTGGCTGTTTTGAAAAATCATCCTTTATTTCAAGATATATTTCAGATAGTTTAGGCATAGGCTGATTTGAATCTACTAATGAATTCAATGAAATTTTGGTTTTTGTAGGAGGCACATAAGAACTTCTGCAGCTGCTGCTTTCTTCTCTTTACCCTGATGCTAAATAGTAGCCAATTCTACTACTTCCAGTTTAGCCCTTTTTCTGCTAGGTTTTGCTGGCTAAAACAGGAATTTCTTTGACTGTTTCATCCTTGACTTTTGCTTTAGCAACAGGCTGTTCAAACTCATCTTTACAGTATTAAAGAAACTAGGTATCCATTCAAATATGAGATTCTCCTTCAATACAAACTAAGTTAAATCACAAAAAACAGCACTTAGATCAATTGAAGTGTCCAGGATTTTCAATGCAATTGAGGACTGTCACTGAATGTAGCTATTCTATTTTCCAATATTGTATTCTTATCTCTGTGTATCAATACCAGCATCGATCTTCAAACCCCAAATTCCTCACAGTTTCAAACTTTGCAAATGTGATATCAATCACTGGCTTCTCAGGCTGACTGGAGACTACCTGTGTGAGGTAGATGAACAAACAAAATATTCTGCAATATATTCACATTAGCTTCCTGTAACCTTAGTATCGAAAATGACACTAGGTCTGCCAACAGTCTTTGTCATTCAACTCATTTCTCCCATTGTGTATAAGTATCAGAGCTTTTGGTGCAACTTTGAGTGCTAAAACATAAACAGCTTTCAACCCAGACTGTTTCAAGCTTCAATAACTGAATATTTCAAACCTAGAGCTATTTTTCAGTGCTCTGTTCAACAAAACTTTTCAGAATAGCTCAGGTAGCTATTTCTTGGGTTAAAATTTCATTTAGGAGCATATTTTAACCTTTCCATCGATCAAATTCTGTAGAACAACCCCCACCGAGGAAATCCACAAATTTTCAATTACAGGGGTTTATCATGAAATACCTGCCAACTGATCAACTGCAATGGTTTGAACTCACGTCCTGAGCTGTCAAATGCTTCTCCAAATGATACCTCCTGCACCATTATCTACTTCTCCACACTACTTCCTTATTCTGGTTCCTTTTTGATAGAATCATTCTCTACTCCAGATTCAGTATCTGCCCAAGCAGCTTTCTTTGGCTTTAGGAGGTCAATCTTTGAATGATCAAGGACGCGTTGACCCCTTTGATTTATATATATGAAATCTACATAATCTCCATCCCATACAACATCACCATCAGAGACAAAATAATCCTCCAGGTGAAATATAGATTGCATTGATGACCTTTCCATCCCCATGATTGTTAATGAAAATGAGGCATCTCCTTCATCCAAACTTTCTAGAGTATGCCCATAAACATGGCTCTTTTTGTCAATAACATGACGTACCATAAGTCCATATCGAAGGTATGAAACCTCTGATCGGACAATGTCCAAATCTTGAGTGGAGCAAAATGTGGAACCATTTGATAACGTGATGAAAATCCTGAATGTCAAGCATATCTTTGCATCAATAAGCTCGCAAGGTGTTGGCCCTCCAAGCACCAACCTTACAACGAATACCTTGAATTTTTCTTCAGAATACTCTCCAGAATTTACAGTAACATCATCGGTCTTGATTATCGCTTTCTTAGCACATCGAATTGGCTGTGATGGTTGTGACATGCGTGCAAATACAGCTCCACTAAGAAAAACAAATAGAAACTGTGCCATTAGTGTATTCATATTTGCCACCAGGAGGCAAAAAGGAGACACTGCGGCAACTGGAGATCCACCGAATGTTGTTGAAAGTGACAATGCATAAAGAAACACGTTCAAAAGAGCAGAACACCGACGTTTGGTAGATGCCATAGGACTTTCATTCAAATTTTCATCCATTACTCCATCAAAACTCAGTCCATTAATATCCAACAAATATAACGGTGTCAATGTCACTGATGGCTGCAGCAAGACGTCTTTTCCTAGTTTTAGCTCTTTTCTGCAATAATTGGTCTTCACTATGATCAAAATATTCCCTTGGGTAAATTTGCCAGCACAGCATCTGAAGATGTCAACAGAACCTCTTTAATGCTCCACTATAGCTGCTTTAAACCAGACTTAAAGCTGTTTAATGGCTGAACAAGTGCCTTCCAACGTTCAATTTAACTGGTAGCAGTGAAATTAGGAAGCCCTAACTTACCGTAAAGCCTTAAAAAACCTCTCTCTGTTCTGCTGCGGCAAGATCCAGTTTTTCAGCGGTTATGTTTACTCCACTAAGTCCTTCATCTTCAAATGTGCATGCAAATGACAACTGACCTCTTCATTAAACATCAAACCATGCTGCTACCTGTCAAAATCAATTGCCTTTGGTCTCACGATGACCACGATTCCTTTCCCAGTGGAACCACCTAGAATCATGTTAAAACTAAAGCTTACACGTATCAAACAACTCACAATATGGCATTAGTCATTCACCGAATGCAATCATAACAAAAATTTGCTTGAGAATTAGGAAAAAAGATGGCCGCGATATTCTTGTAGCGCGCCCTTTGTAATTTTTCGCTCCAGCGCTACAAGAATATCTTTAGTGCTACTTTTTCGCTATTTTTCAGCTTTTTGACACTTTGTAGGAGGTTTTAAAAGTTGTTTTAGGGGTGACTATGCCTTGGTATGTTCAGAATAAAGATTTGTGAATCAATTCTTTGATAAAATGACCTTTTCTTTATCCCCATTAAAATGCAAAGGATCAAAAATTAAAACAAACATATAAAAACCAAGTTCAAAAAATCATCTAACCACCAAAAAAGTCCCTAAAGGAAACTAATAATGAAATTTAAAACAAAAAGTTACTTCAAATAAAATGAAAATCAAACCAAAATTGGAGAAGTCAAACCAAAATTGAAGAAACAATTTACTGACTTAACATCTGGCTCCAGTTGCGGGATGAAGACCTCCCTGCGAGGCTTCAAGAACCTGTAGACCAGTGCCTTTTGTCTTCTAACTTATCTACCTGTCTACAAAACATCCATTGGGCCATGGAGTCTTTATTCAATCCCTCACATACTGATATATGTACAATGAAAATCAAATCTCTTTCCTTGAGGAACCTTCCGTCTACTGAATCAAATCGAAATCCAATTTCCAATGTAACCAAGAAAAAATTTGGTCAACCCACCAAAACTTGTTTTCACCTCCAAATATATATCTATATAATTGGAAATATTGGAAAACATGAAGAGTAGAGATTTAACAACTTACACCCACTTTCATCAAATAACATCTTTGAAATAACAGACTTATAACCAGGTATTGACTCTAAATAATCTGCTACTGGATCATAAAAACTTCCATAAGTTACCTCTTCCTGCTCTGGCTGTCCAAAAGAATATTTTGTTCCATGAATATCAATCAGGGATTGGTGATGAAAGACATTAGGATCGGCCTGAATTTGCTCAGTAAATTTTTGAATAATATCACCAATAATGTCAACACTCTGGACCTCCTTTTCCACACTGTCTTCAAATAAATGACTATCAAGCATTGGCTTTTGCTATTCAAGAATAATAAACTGAATGCATTCTTGAATCTGCTGATCAGATTTTGACATATCACACACCTCATAGATTTATGGGTCTTCCTTTTCAATTTCATCATCATATTTATTAAAAATTAGACCATCTTCATAATGATTTTGAACAGCAGATTTATCATAACCATGAACGTAAGCAACTTCTGAAAAATTTTGAACAGCCTGGCCTTCATCAAATTTAGTTTCAAAACCAAAAGGAATAGAGTCTAATCCATCACAGAACTCTTGACTTGGAACCCTAATCTCTTCATCATAGCAAGGAGTATTCTGGGGAATTTCTAATGATGATGCTAAAGGTTCATCTTTTCCTTCAATACAAAGCTGATTTTTAACACAACACTAATTTTCAAAAGTTTGTTGAACTAGAGATTGATCTTCAAAAGGATTAGCATTCAAACTGCTATTAAGGCTGTTGAAATCATTATGAGAATGTTTCAAACTATCTTTACTAATCTCATTACTTGGACAATCCTCAAACTGACCTAAAACAACAACCTGGTTATCACAATGATCATAGCATTCTTCCTTGACAGCAGTATCTAAAAATGTTACCTTCTCATCTTCAACAATTTCTGAAACTTCAACTTCTTCATGACATGTTTTGAACTCTTGACTGTACTCATCATCATGGCTTTTTGAATCAGAAATTGTATTATAAACCTCAGCCTGCTCACAACAATCTTTTAAAAAGAGTTCAGCTGGGTACAAATACTTACAACGCTTCCGAAAGCATGTGTGGAATTCTTTTAGTGAAGAGATGTTAGCAGCAGGAAGAGAAAAAGACCAATCTCATGCATCTTTTTCAAGTGAATACATGAACATTTTCATGAGCACATCTTCATGCTGGATATTTAACTGGACCATGCATTGATGAAATTTGATGAGGTGATCTGATGGATTATCCTCTTTGCTTTCTCTAAACCGTGGAAGACAATCTCCCCAAACATCCATAGTAGGTACTGGATTTGGAAAACCTAGAATATCAGAAAAATTGAAAGGGGCAAACCTTCGAGCCACAATAGATTCCATGGACGTTGGTCTCTGCATGTTGAAATAGTGGAGTTGCCAATCAATTTGTCAAGATTTTGTTTCTTCTTCTCAAAAATAAAAAGGGGTGACAGTGGTTCAAATTAATCAAGGATGTATAAAGCTAGGGATGACTGAAACCTTCTAATTTTTCTAGCAGCCACTGTGTCAAACTTGGTGAAAATAGCCTTCAAAGATACTGGTTCAAGTCCACCTCTCAAACCAGGAAAATAGATGAGTATCCCAGGGAAGATATGCTTCAGCTTCGTCCCCGGCAATGGCGCCAAAGATGTTTGTGCCAGAAATTGTTTCTAAGGCCAGAGAAACAAGCCAACACACACTCAAATATAAAACTCAATAAAATCAAGGTTTAGGGTTTCTGCAATGTGTTTTTTGGTTGAGAACTTTGAGAACAGTCAGGGAATACATTCATAAGTAAGGCAACTACTAAATCATAAGCAATAGACAATGAAGATGCATGATATATCAAAAAAGATCCAACAGAAACAGTATTGAAGTTCAAACATAAATGATAGGCATTACCAGAATAAAAACATAGACCAGTCAATGAATCTATCAATTTAAGCAACTAGACAAGATGAAAATGAATCCAATACATAAATTTGAAGAGTAAAAGTCATATATGTCTCATAGTTTCATCAACCACTGCATACAAGAGCTATGTACCTTACTCATAAACAAGTCTGAAAACCAACTGAGCTTCAAGACCTCCTGAAAGCTCCCAAAAATCGAACCCTCCTAATGACCTTCTCAAGTATCTAAATACTGTTTTTACAAAAATAGTTAGGGTTCAAAACCCTAACAGCTTTCCATGACTCGCTGAGGTAAAGTAAAAATTTCATTATTACAAAATTACAAAATATGCTAAAAATAGCAAATAACTAACATATCTGTTTATCAAAAGATAACAATTAACAAATTGATTAACTACTGCCTCAAATCTTCTTCGTTGCCTCAGCTACGAGGGAAATGCCATCTAAAGCTCGAGCCTGCCTCTTAGCCTTCTTCTGCCTTTGTTCCATGTCATTTATCTTCTTGATTAGCTCCTCATTTCTTTGCTGCAAGTTCTGGATTGTCTTCTGCAAGTTCTCTTTGTCACTGTCAAAAGACTTACCTGCTATGGGGTCTTGTTCAGCCTCAGGAACCCAAGGAATACCAAGCTTTCTTAAAATATCAGCCTCATGAACTAACAGGTCTGCAGGGATATCTTCAATACCAGGATTCTTTTCACTTGCTTCTGCAACAAAATGAGCTTCTTTTTCATACTGTGGCTGTTTTGAAAAATCATCTTTTATTTCAAGATATATTTCAGATAGTTTAGGCATAGGCTGATTTGAATCTACTAATGAAGTCAATGAACTTTTGTTTTTTGTAGGAGGCACATAAGAACTTCTGCAGCTGCTGCTTTCTTCTCTTTACCCTGATGCTAAATAGTAGCCAATTCTACTACTTCTAGTTTAGCCCTTTTTCTGCTAGGTTTTGCTGGCTGAAACAAGAATTTCTTTGACTGTTTCATCCTTGAATTTTACTTTAGCAACAGGCTGTTTAAACTCATCTTTACAGTATTAAAGAAACTAGGTATCCATTCAAATATGAGATTCTCCTTCAATACAAACTAAGTTAAATCACAAAAAACAGCACTTAGATCAATTGAAGTGTCCAGGCTTTTCAATGCAATTGAGGACTGTCATTGAATGTAGATGTTCTATTTTCCAATATTGTATTCTTATCTCTATGTATCAATACCAGCATCGATCTTCAAACCCCAAATTCCTCACAGTTTCAAACTTTGCAAATGTGATATCAATCACTGGCTTCTCAGGATGACTGGAGACTACCTGTGTGAGGTAGATGAACAAACAAAATCTTCTGCAATATATTCACATTAGCTTCTTGTAACCTTAGTATCGAAAATGACACTAGGTCTACCAACATTCTTTGTCATTCAACTCATTTCTCCCATTATGTATAAGTATCAGAGCTTTTGGTGCAAATTTGAGTGCTAAAACATAAACAGCTTTCAACCCAGACTGTTTCGAGCTTCAATAACTGAATATTTCAAACCTAGAGCTATTTTTCAGTGCTCTGTTCAACAAAACTTTTCAGAATAGCTCAGGTAGCTATTTCTTGGGTTAAAATTTCATTTAGGAGCATATTTTAACCTCTCCATCGATCAAATTCTCTAGAACAACCCCCACCGAGGAAATCCACAAATTTTCAATTACAGGGGTTTATCATGAAATACCTGCCAACTGATCAACTGCAATGGTTTAAACTCACATCCTGAGCAGTCAAATGATTCTCCAGATGATACCTCCTCCACCATTATCTACTTCTCCACACTACTTCCTTATTCTGGTTCCTTTTTGATAGAATCATTCTCTACTCTAGATTCGGTATCTGCCCAAGCAGCTTTCTTTGGCTTTAGGAGGTCAATCATTTCAATGTTCAAGCACGCACTGACCCTTTTGATTTATATATATGAAATCTACATAATCTCCATCCCATACAACATCACCATCAGAGACAAAATAATCCTCCAAGTGAAATATAGATTGCATTGATGACCTTTCCATCCCCATGATTGTTAATGAAAATGAGGCATCTCCTTCATCCAAACTTTCTAGAGTATGCCCATAAACAGGGCTCTTTTTGTCAATAACATGATGTACCATAAGTCCATATCGAAGGTATGAAACCTCTGATCGGACAATGTCCAAATCTTGAGTGGAGCAAAATGTGGAACCATTTGATAACGTGATGAAAATCCTGAATGTCAAGCATATCTTTGCATCAATAATCTCGCAAGGTGTTGGCCCTCCAAGCACCAACCTTATAGCGAATACCTTGAATTTTTCTTCAGAATACTCTCCAGAATTTACAGTAACATCATCGGTCTTGATTATCGCTTTCTTAGCACATCGAATTGGCTGTGATGGTTGTGACATGCGTGCAAATACAGCTCCACTAAGAAAAACAAACAGAAACTGTGCCATTAGTGTATTCATATTTGCCTCCAGGAGGCAAAAAGGAGACACTGCGGCAACTAGAGATCCATCGAATGTTGTTGAAAGTGACAATGCATAAAGAAACACATTCAAAAGAGCATAACACCGACGTTTGGTAGATGCCATAGGACTTTCATTCAAATTTTCATCCATTACTCCATCAAAACTCAGTCCATTAATATCCAACAAATATAACGGTGTCAATGTCACTGATGGCTGCAGCAGGACGTCTTTTCCTAGTTTTAGCTCTTTTCTGCAATAATTGGTCTTCACTATGATCAAAATATTCCCTTGGGTAAATTTGCCAGCACAGCATCTGAAGATGTCAACAGAACCTCTTTAATGCTCCACTATAGCTGCTTTAAACCAGACTTCGAGCTGTTTAATGGCTAAACAAGTGCCTTCCAACGTTCAATTTAACTGGTAGCAGCGAAATTAGGAAGCCCTAACTTCCCGTAAAGCCTTAAAAAACCTCTCTCTATTCTGCTGCGGCAAGATCCGGTTTTTCAGCGGTTATGTTTACTCCACTAAGTCCTTCATCTTCAAATGTGCATGCAAATGACAACTGACCTCTTCATTAAACATCAAACCACGCTGCTACCTGTCAAAATCAATTGCCTTTGGTCTCACGATGACCACGATTCCTTTCCCAGTGGAACCACCTGGAATCGTGTTAAAACATAAGCTTACACGTATCAAACAACTCACAATATGGCATTAGTCATTCACCGAATGCAATCATAACAAAAATTTGCTTGAGAATCGGGAAAAAAGATGGCCGCGATATTATTGTAGTGCGCCCTTTGTAATTTTTCACTCTAGCGCTACAAGAATATCTTTAGTGCTACTTTTTCGCTATTTTTCATCTTTTTGACACTTTGTAGGAGGTTTTAAAAGTTGTTTTAGGGGTGACTATGCCTTGGTATGTTCAGAATAAAGATTTGTGAATCAATTCTTTGATAAAATGACCTTTTCTTTATCCCCATTAAAATGCAAAGGATCAAAAATTAAAACAAACATATAAAAACCAAGTTCAAAAAATCATCTAACCACCAAAAAAGTCCCTAAAGGAAACTAATAATGAAATTTAAAACAAAAAGTTACTTCAAATAAAATGAAAATCAAACCAAAATTGGAGAAGTCAAACCAAAATTGAAGAAACAATTTACTGACTTAACAGAAGGAAAATAGATAGTTACAGTGTCTATTTGGGATATGGATGAGTGTTTTGTTTAAGCATTGTCTAAGATGTTAATTTCCTTGAATGGTTACATGACTATACGCATAAGAAATTGTCATTGCATTTTATTGATTGATTATTGTGCAATGTTGTTAACTATCTAACAAAATATGACTTGTAGGAAACACCATATGCTATGGAGCCTATGGCCTACAAGATATTAATGATGAGACTTGTTTTGAAGGACAAGTGATGGATGTACAGTTGATTAAGCTATAGATCTCGTTGGTATTGATTGTTCGAGAGGGAGCAGGATGCCTAGAAGTAGGAGGCTTCTAGGAGCATGGCTCGCAACTTAGGTTCCAGATTATATAGCAATATGGATTCTGTGATAGAGGGTGAAACTATAGTGGATGTGATGATTGTTCAACAGTGGCATCAATCATATGTGGAACCATGACCCATAGTTCCATAAGATATTATATGGAGATTAACGGTTGGGAGAATGAGGCTCCAACAAATGATTGGTCTCTCTACTACAGATGCTCATCTTTCTAATGATCATGAGGAGTCTGCAACACAGTCCTAGATGAAGTTTAGATTGGTATATAGTAACCTTGAGAAAAAAAGACTCATATTAGTGGACCCATTTGATGGGAGATGACATAGATGGATGCAAGTCACTCTAGTGCAAGAAACATATGCAAAGAATGCAATATTTCCATATGCATAGGGAGCATGGTGTTGATATATAGAAGGAATTTGATCACAATATTACAGAATCTTGGCATGATTCTTGATATTAGAGGTGTGGTGGAAACCGACTAATATTTTCCTTAGTCAAGGAGAATACACAATAGAGATCCTAAAGAGATTTGAGATGATAGACTATAAATCCATGACCAAACATATGATGACAAATTTGAAGTTGATTCTTCTTCATACTCTGATGATCTCATAGATAGTTGAGTAGATCCTAGATGTAGCTAGATAGCACTAGGCTAGATATATGCTTTGTATTCAGCACATAGAGATGCACAACAAAGCATGTGTTGAGGTACCTACATGGTATGATTGGATTTGGACTCAAGTATGTCTCGGACAAAGAAATAAAGTTGCAGGGATATTTGAACTGTAATTAGTCCAATAGAAAAGAAAGAGTACATCGGGGATGTATTTCCAAACAGAACATATTGCAGCCAATATTAAAAGATGAAAATAAATGAGGCTTCAGAAGGTTCCCAATCAATTATATTCAAGATAGTACAGAAAGGAGCAATGCAACTCTAGTACATATCCATAGATGAGCAGATTTCCAATATACTTACTAAGCCTCTGTCCAAAGTAAAGTTGAATACTTTTGGGACAAGATTGGTGTAGTACATAATGGATCCTCTAGTTGAGAGGGAGTATTGATGCTTCTCCAAGGCAACATCAGCTAAATAAAATCCCCACCATTTGATCATGTGGGACATGAATCAGGATTTCTCCCCACTAATAAGCAATGCAGTGGTACATGGCTCAGATACCAGTCAACCATACAGTAGTATATGTCTAAGTTTAGCCATACAATGGTATATGGCTCATATTATATATATATATAGTGGTGCATGGACCAATCTATCCATGTAGTAGATAAGAAACTCATTAGTACATAGCTCAGATCAGTCATGCAGTAATACTTGACTCAGATGTTGGTTAGTCAAGGCACATGACTCAGTCAGGGGTTGCAGTACAAACAACCATGGGTTGTTGTATCTCATTCAAAGTGCACACATTCATGAGTAGAGTTATAGTTAAGACTATTGGGTAGCATTCAAAGACTATAAGTAGGAATCATATACTAGTTAAAGGCCTTAGAGACTATCAAATACTCAAGTGAGTTATAGTCAGGTCTACCGTGGAACAATCAAACATTTGAGAGGCCATATTTCCATATAGTTAGGCCTTGGAGAACATCAAAAAGAATGGAAAGATCACAGGGAACTTCTATAGAACATAGAAGATTCCAAAATTCAACAAGTAGAAAGCCAATACCGAATATCATGACCAGAAGAAAAAATTCCTCACTAAGAGGGAGTGTTGATGTTTTGAGCAACTTTGGAAGATATTGGACCACAAGAAAGAATAATAAAAATCCCAAGAAAAGTTGGCCCAATCAAATTGACCTAGTCAAACGGTCAAGTTGTCTCAGTTAAAGGGGGCAAATGGCTCAGTTTAAGGGGGGAAATGACCTAGTCCATAAGAGAAGTTGGCCCAGTATGGAAAAGTGACTTTTCAGTATAAATAGAAGTGATCTTGGCTCATTTGCAGCTCACAACTTCACTCAAGAAAGTGGAAAGTGCGTAGATCCAAAGGAAGGCTACAAAGGAGGTCAAGAAGGCATTAAGAAGACAATTTTTAAGGCTCTCTCTCTCTCTCTCTCTCTCTCTCTCTCTCTCTCTCTTCTTCGAGCTCAGAAGTTATTCAATATATTTCTTGTATTATTTTATTCTGTAACTAGTGCTGGGAACTATTCTTGTTGAAGAATATTATCTAGATAAGTTTGTTGGGTTTTTCCTTTGAGAGGGTTTTCCCAAGATAAATTTGTGTCTACTGTGTATGTGTTTCTTTTAGTGATCCTTTATATGCATGAAATTTATGTTTATGTGATAAATAAGTTAATAACACATAACTACTAAGAAAAATCAACAAGTGACATAGAAAGTGGAACTACGTTTACAACAAGCGAAAGGGATACAATTGTCAAGATAACTTCAGTTTTCACTATGTTGTAATCTTGTATAATAGAAACAACCATTTGGGCATTCTCTAGAGATGTGTTCAATTAAGGCATGCATTCCTTGCTGAAACAGAGTTCACTCTTATTAATAAAGTTGGGATGAACCATTTTGGCCATTGTTCTCTACATGTGTTGTTATATATTTACTTCCATAGTTCTTTTTGTTAATGCATGAATGTGGTTGAGTATGGTTAACTAAGTTCTTTGTTTATGCATGCATGTGGTTGAGCATGGTTAACTAAGGACACACACATAAGTATAACAATGAAGGCGTAGTATGGTATTCTTCACATTAGGATGATCAACACTAGGATGACCAATTCACTAGAGGCGAGGTTTGGGCAGTGTCAGACGACCATCAAAGGAGACAAGACCTTTGGTTTTGGGATATAATTCTATCAGAGATGATAAAACTATGCTCTTCAACACATTCTAAAGGAAAGAAAGAAGAGAAATTTGGATGAACAAGTTGGTGGAGTAGGAAGCCACACAATCCATCTGTGACTTGGTGTAGCTAGGCATCTCATTCTCATTGTGAATGGTAAGTTCATATGTTTTGCAAAAATTTTATTCGACAATTTGTTAGTTTTTCAACATTAAGATAGCATTATTAGGATCTTTAACTGAGAGAATAACAAGTATAGCAATCAAACACAAGAGACAATGAACACAGTGTTTTTCCTCGGGGAAACCATAAAGGAGAAAACCCTGCAACTTCCTCAGAGATAGAATCAGCACCAAAATAGTAAAAGCCCCAAAATAGTAAGTGATCTCCCAACAACAATAACCTTCTTCTTGTCTAGCCCCAGTGTCTTCTCCTTCCTCAACTATGCCCTACACTTGAGTGTGTATGACTTGTGTGATAAATAGAGACTCCAGTTCTCTATTTTTACTAATCCCGACATGACTAAAACCCTACCAGGGCTGACCTCTACTAGGAGAGTCTAATAACCCTAGTTCCCCAGAACTGCGAGGACTTTAACCCTTAGACAATCGGAGGGTTACCCACTATGACTTGACATGACTTGTTTACATAATTGATCCTCCTGATCAGAACATTGGGGCATGACAATATGACTCAAATACATTATAGATACATCTAGGAATAAACATCGGGTTACAATACATAAGATACATAGGCGAATACATTCTAAAGTTACAAATACATCAACACTCCCTCTTAACTAGGAAGGCATTCTTTCAACACAATTTTGATCACTGGTCTTCTTCTCTGCATCAACTGGATCATCTCTTCATCTGATCTCAAGTCTTCTAAGTCTAAAAGTCATCTTCATCTTCATGTCATTGTCAATCTTCGAATCTAGATCATCTCTCGATCTGGATCATCATGGGACATCATCACTGGATCTGGATCATCACTCGATCTAGATAATCATGAGGAATCATCACTGGATCTGGATCATCACTTGATCTGGATCATCATGAGGCATCATCACTGGATCTGGATCATCACTTGATCTGGATCATCATGAGGCATCATCACTGGCTATCATCACTAGATCTCGATCATCACTGGCTATCATCACTGGATCTCAATAATCACTCGATCTGGATCATCCTTGGTGCTATCTCATGATTCTTCTCGTCATAGGAATTTCTACAGACCCAACCCTTTTTCATGCTGGTTGTAGGCCTAGCCTCCATGTAGGTCTTTCTTCAGCACTTATATCTGACACTAAGTCAGAATGGCCCACCCAGCACTTATATTTGACCTACTCATCAAAAAGGCATGCCCAGCACTCACATCTGATCATGTAGGAACCAATCCTATAATCATATCAGAAAGGCCCAACACTCACATTCACCAGCATGATATGAACTCAAACTACTATCATCTGTAAAATGGCTCAGCACTTACAACCACCAGCATGATAGGAACACAACATTAGAGGAAATTTGGGGTCTAAAATGGGCCTTATAAGAAAACGTGCCAAAATAAGTTTTTGTGAGTTGGAATTCAAGAACCAATAGAATTTCAATAAAATAAGTCAACCATAATGGTTGAATTGGCATATTTGTCATTAAAAAAAACTACTTTTTTTGTTCGTATTTTCGACATATCTCCCTGTGTTTTTACTCAAATTTCGATTGGGAGAGCTCGTTTTGATTCCGCATCCAACAAGTACCCACATTGCATACTTTTGACGGACCCCGCTACCCCAAAAACAAGAAATACCTGAAAAAATGTGATGATGATGTCATCATCACGTTTTTTCA
>LPNX010146900.1:65637-79442 GCA_001517045.1 Pseudotsuga menziesii
CTACTATCATCTGTGGAAAGGCACAACACTCACATCCACCAGCATGGTACGAACTCAAACTACTACCATATGTGGAAAGGCTCAGCACTTACAATCACCAGCATGGTAGGAACTCAAACTACTACCATCTGTGAAAAGGCACATCACTTATAGTCACCAGCATGATAGGAACCCAAACTACTATCATCTGTGAAATGGATCAGCACTTATATCTGAGTACGTGGGAACACATCCCTTAGTCACATCAGAAAGGCTTTCAGTCCTAGACTGAGGATCCCTGGTACCTCACCAGGTAGCTCCATTCAAAGAATGGTGGTAGCCCTTATATCTGACACTAATTCAGAATGGCTTAGCACTCATATCTAACATGGAAGGAACCTAATCCTTCAGCCATGACAGAATGGCTTCAGCCCTTACATCTGATCAAGTGGGAACACATCCCTCTATCACATCAGAATGGCCATGTGCACTCATATCTGATCATGTGAGAACAAATCTCACGGTCATATCAGAACGAACCTCAACCATAAACTAAGTTTTTATGGTATTTCACCAGGAAGCTCCATTCCAAGAATGGAAATATCCCTTATATCTGATCATGTAGGAACCAATCCTACAGTCATATCGGAATGGCTTAGCACTCACATCTGACATGGAAGGAACAAATCCTGTCACTATGACAGAATGCCTCAGCCCTTACATCTGACCTGCTCGTCAGAATGGCTATGGATCTCAATGCTCATATTTGTCATGGAAGGAACCAATCCTCTCACCATGACAGATGGCTCAGCCCTTACATCTGATCATGGAAGGAACCAATCCTCTCACCATGTCAGAATGGATATGGGACTCATCACTTTCTCTTGGAGGAAACCTCGATCTGGAGAACACCAAGCTTCTCCCTGAAGTACTCAAACTTCACTCTAGCCAATGGTTTCGTCAATACATCAGCTATATGTTCCTCCGTCACAACATATTGGAGCTTCGCTGCTCCCCTCTGCACCATATCCCTGATATGGTGATACTTGAACTTGATGTGCTTTGACTTGTCATGGAACACTGGATTCTCTGACAACTTCACGCAACTCTGGTTGTCACAATGTATACAAGTAGCATCCAACTGGAGATCAAATATATCAGACAGTAGCTTCCGCAGCCATACTACCTCACAACTAGCTAACCAAGCTGCGACATACTCTGCTTTAGCTATACTCAGTGCAACACAGGATTGCTTCCTGCTAAATAAAGATATCACACCTGAGCCCATACTGAAGCAACACACTGAAGTGCTCTTCCTATCTATGGCACTGCCTACCCAATCTAAATCAACATAACCCTCCAGGTTAATCTTCTAATTCGCATCGTACTTGAGCCCATAATCAACTGTTCCCTTCAGGTACCTTAGAATATGCTTTGCAGCAATCAAGTGAACATTTCTTGGATCTGTCAAGAATTGGCTCAAGGTGTTCACAGCAAAGTAAATGTATCGTCTTGTGTTCGTCAGGTACATCAATGACCCAATCATTTGACGATACATCGTAGCATCAACCGATTCTGATGAAGCATCACTCACTAGCTTCAGATTCGATGCCATAGGTGTGGTCATATCCTTGCAGTCCATCATCCCAAACCTCTTCAGGGTCTCTACTGCATACTTCCCTTTTCCAAGGAAGATTCCATCTACACTCTGCCACACCTCCATGCCTAGAAATTAATGCATCATCCCTAAGTCCTTCATTTCAAACTCAGCAGCAAGCTTTCTCTTCGTATCAGCAATCAATCCATCTATACTTGTCACAAATAGATCATCTACTTATAGTAGAAGCATCACTGGGTTGCCATCCTTAACCTTGTAGTAAAGGTTGGAATCTGCTTTACTCTTGGTAAAGCCCAAACTAGATAGAAAGCTATCAATTCTGTCGTACCAGGTCCTGGGTGCCTGTTTCAAACCGTACAGGGCTTTCTTCAATATGCATACATGAGACTCTCTGTTATGTGTCTCAAAACCGAGTGGTTGTTCTACATACACTTCCTCTTCCACTACACCATTCAAGAAAGCAATCTTGACATCCATCAGGTGTATCTTCCATTTCATCACTGCAGCCAGAGAAAGTACTGAACTGATGGAAGTGTATCTGGCTACAGGTGCAAATGTTTCTTCATAGTCTATTCCTTCTTTCTGAGAGAAACCCCGAGCCACAAATCTTGCCTTATACTTTTCAATGCTACCGTCTGCAGCATGCTTGATCTTGTAAATCCATTTGGAAGTTACAACTGACTTCCCTTCTAGTCTTGGGACAACATCCCAAACATCATTCTTCATGATTGATTGATATTCTTCGATCATAGCATCCTTTCATTCTTTCTGTTCTGTTGCTTCTTCATAACTGGAAGGTTCTTTATCAATGAAATCACATAATAAAGCTACATACCCGGAGCATGATCTGGTCCTTTTTCTTTCTCTGTGATTTTCTTCTGGAGCCCCATATCTTTCCGCACCTTGGATAAGTTCACGTACCCAAGCAGGTTTCCTCTTATGAGGATTCTTCTCCAGAGGTGGATCTACAAGTCTTTGTGGTTCCTCGAAATCTCGATCTTCTTCTTGAGCTTCTTCATTCATGGTTGTATCATGAATTCTGGGTGCTTCTATTTCTGCTTCTTCTAGTTCTTCATCAGGTATCTTTCTAGATTTGTTGTAGTGTGTCTTCATCAAATGTCACATCCCTGCTGATGTCAATCTTCTTGTATCCTGGGAAATAGATTCTGTAACCCTTCAAGCTTTCAGAGTATCCCACGAATATACCCTTCTTTCCTGAAGGATCTAATTTTTTCCTTTTCTCTCTTGGAATGTGTATGTACACAGGACAGCCGAATATTCTGAGATGGATGACTTCTGGTTTCTTGCCAAACAATACTTCTTCAGGAGTCTTGTTCTCAAGTGCTCTATGTGGAGTACGGTTCTGTACATACACAGTTGTTATGGAAGCTTCTGCCCAAAGATGCATAGGAAGATCTTGATCATGAAGCATTGCTCTTGCAGCTTCCATGATGGTTCTATTCTTCCATTCTGGAATCCCATTATATTGTGGATTATAAGGAGTGGACAACTCCCTCTTAATCCCTGATTCTTTGCATAGCTCTTTGAATTCATTCGAAGTGAATTCTCCACCATTATCTAATCGAAAAGTCTTGATCTTCTTTTCAGTGTGGTTCTTGATCAAGGCTTTGAATTCCTTGAATTTGATGAATACTTCATCTTTGTTCTTCATGAAGTAAACCCATGTCTTTCTAGAAAAATCATCAATAAAAGAAACATAGTATGCATACCCGCTTAGTGAGTTTGATGGCATAGGACCGCATACATTTGAGTGGATGATTTCTAGTATGCCTTTGGCTTTGCTTTCACTGCTGGGAAATGTCTTCTTTGTATTCTTCCCTTTCGCACATCCTTTGCAAACCCCATCATGTTTTGCTTGGAATTCTGGAAGACCTTCAATAGCTTTGCTTGCAATAGGTAGTGCTCTGTAATGCACATGTGCAAGCCTTCTGAACCAAAGTTCACTTGGATCTACTGTATCATGGACCATTGCTTGTTCTGGATGGCCCTTGAATTTGTACAGTCCTCCTTGTTCTCCAATCACTACCGCATCATCGATATTCTTTCCTCTAGGCCACATAATGACTTGACCATCTATGAATGCCGCCCGCATTCCTTTTGCATCCAATGCTGATATGGAAAGGAGGTTCTTCTTGAGTCCTGGTACAAACAATACTTCCTTCATTTTGAGAGACTTACCAAAGTCTAATTTATATGAAGATTCCCCACTACCTTTTATTAGATATTGGTAGTCATCTCCTAGATTCACCTTGTGATATGATTCATGTTCTGACAGTCTCACAAAGGATTCCTTGAATCTAGTCATATGTTTGGAAGCCCCACTGTCTATAAGCCAATCATCACTACCATGAGTAATGTTACTTGTGAGAGAGAAAATCAAAACATATTCATCCTTGCTTGAAGAATCTTCCCTTTCATATTTGGGTCTCTTCCTAGATGGTTCATCATCCTCTGCAGCATGAGCATGATGCCTTATTTTTTTCCCCTTCTTCCTATGAGAGTGATTCTTGCTCTTAGGACAGTCTTTTGCAAAGTGTCATCTTTCATCACATGTATAACATCTCAATCTAGATAGGTCCTTTCTATTGTGATAATTCTTACCCTTGGAGGAATGAGGATTTCTTCTTCCCTTCTTAGAGTGAACTGTGAGGGCTTGATCTTCACTTCCCATCTTCTCTTCTCGGGCTGCTATCTGAGCTTCTTCTTGAGAGCATTCTTCCCATAGTCTGTTGAATTTTACTAACTTCTTTCTAGCACAGATTCCTTGAATGAAAGCATCCCATGACCTAGGGAGGCCATTTAAAGTAGTCATCACAATCTCTGCATTCTCCACTTCTTCATCTACAGCTTCTAATTGTTCCTTAATCTGAGAAACCCTTGTGAAGTAAGATTGGATAGTTTCTGCATTCTGAATCTTCACATTCTTCAGTTGGTTCCTCAAAGTCATCTTCCGGTTTATGTTCTTTCCTTCAAACAACTTGGTTAGGGCATCAAACATGGCTTTAGGTGTCTTGAGAGAGGACACCTATGGGATAAGGTGATCCTTGATAGAATCAGCAATGATCCTCTTTTCCATAACCATCTTCTTCTTATGTAAGGCCTTTGCCTCATCTCCCTCTGGAACTGGAACCTCCTCATGACTGTAGGAGTCTAACTCATTCTCTTCCAGGACTAGGGAGATCCTATACTTCCAAGCTCGGAATTTATCAACTCCCTCAAGCTTTTCATCAAGCTTGGTATGATGAGACATCTTTATCTAAGAACCTCAAATGGAAATACAAAAGATTTTAGATCTTACCAGGTTCAAGATGTCGGATCTAAAACTTGAGTTGAAATCCTACAGAGTTGGTTTAGGAGCAAATTAGGGTTTTGCTTTTCTGGAGTTATGTCCACCCAAATGCCTTGAAATTTGTCCCTAACTTTGATCCTGGGGAGGAGATCAATCCAGGCCTAGGCTCATTGAAAAATTCCTCTTGTGTGAAAAGCCCTAATTTTCGACAGTAGTGACAGGTCCAAAACTGAAAAACCTCAGAATTGGATTCTGCTTCGGCAGAAAGATGCACCCTAAGGAGGAGATTTGTTCCACCTTACTTTTGCTAAAAATATATGGAGGAAGATCCACAAACTAGGAAGCCCTAGTTCCACAGCTGCACAGTGTCTTCTTCTCAGGTTAGCTCTGATACCATGTTAGTTTTTCAACATTAAGCCAGCATTATTAGGATCTTTAACTGAGAGAATAACAAGTACAGCAATCAAACACAAGAGACAATGAACATAATGTTTTTCCTCGTGGAAACCATAAAGGAGAAAACCCTTCAACTTCCTCAGAGATAGAATCAGCACCAAAACAATAAGTGATCTCCCAACAGCAGTAATATTCTTCTTGTCTAGCCCCAATGTCTTCTCCTTCCTCAACTATGCGCTACACTTGAGTGTGTATGACTTGTGTGATAAATAGAGACTCCAGTTCTCTATTTATACTAATCTCGACATGACTAAAACCCTACCAAGGATGACCTCTACTAGGAGAGTCTAATAACCCTAGTGCCCCAGAACTGCGAGGACTTTAACCCTTAGACAATCGGAGGGTTACCCACTATGACTTGACATGACGTGTTTACATAATTGATCCTCCTGATCGGAACATCGGGGCATGACAATATGACTCAAATACATGATAGATACATCCCAGAATAAACATCGGGTTACAATACATAAGATACATAGGTGAATACATTGCGAAGTTACAAATACATCAACACAATTAACTATAACTAGAGGAAACTATGACGAGATCCATGCAAGAGGGTTCACATAGACTAAGAAAGGAATTCAATGATGGACCTATTGGTTGAAACCATTCAAATCGAGTCAAAGAGGGTGGAAAAATTTACCACCGTGGTTGGGTCTTTGGAACAATGATGGCTCGGATTGTCCAGACTTGGAACAACATTAGTGTCAAAATTGCAGGTGAAGCACTAAGTTCGGGAAAAGGCAATATTGATTAGAGAACCTATGGTAGAGGCAAGAGATTAAGATGGGACTCTCAAACAGTTGATCAAGGATTCAATGAATGCTATACAACACCATCGTAAAATATCAGAGGAAGTCATCTTCAAAATTGACTCCTTGTCTCATAGGTTAGAATTCTTAGCAGATAAAATTGAAGTCCATTTGCAACCTAGATATATGCCTAACATTGGAGCAATGTACAAGACAACAACACTACAAAAGAAGTTTGCTTGCTACCTATGTGGCAAAAACCACCTTGTTATATTTTTCCCTTGGAAAGATAAAGTATTGAAGAGGAACCAAGAACAGTTGTGTCTGAGGCCCAAGTTTGGGGTTCAGGGCACTTTGAAGGAAGATTTAGGAAACATCATAAGAAAGGCAATGAACCTAAAACATGAAGAGGATGGCAAGAAAGTTATTTCTTTTTGGGTGTACGAAGGAAACCATTATGCTATTAAACGATCATTAAGGAGAAAGAAGCCTGTCGGGGTGAAACTCATGATGAATATAGACAAAAACTTCACTACATTGGTGGAAATGGCCTTGAAATCCACCTTCCCACCTCTTCTCATTGTTAATTTCCTTTCGTGGCCCATCTAGAAGCAGGCAGTGGATCCTCGGGTGCCAAAGAAGGTGCCCAATTCAGGGAAGTAAAGGAGGTGGCCTATTGTTCAAGAAGAAGAATAATGAACTGAGAGGCACTAGTATACAAGTTCCTTGAACACATGTTGGAGTTGTAGGAGGCAACTTAATAGCATGAAGGAAGAGGCATAAATCTTTTCTTCACATAGTTATGATGAAAATAGCCAAATATGGACACTTCGTTCAAGGAGCAAGTTGGTTCAGTTCTTAATGAATGAATGAGGCAGTGAAGCACCCAATTAATAAAATGTGTGTGTTTGACTTGGATGACTGAGAGATCATTGGTAAAAGGAAACTAAAATATTAGTGCAAACACATATATGATTATGGGATTATCATGCATTTCAGGATTTGGATAAACAGTTGGAGTGGATGAGTGAAATGATTATGATGGAAATTTGTCCACCCCTTGTCACTGGTGGTTGAATTAGGTGGAAGACCCTAAGTGCACCATGGAAACGGTAAAGGTGATGACCCTACCTTGGTCCAGTAGAGTTGCACAAAAATGTTGAATTACAAAAGGAAGAGATTAGTTGCATAGAAAATTACACACTTCAGGAAGTTGGATTTGATGAATCTAAGTTGCAACAAGTACTAAGTGAATTTTGGTGTATGGAAACATGGAAGAAAAATCAAGAATCGACGCAAAAGTAGGACTATGTAGCGCAACATTTGGAAAATTGAGAAAAATTCTCAATGGGAAGTTGGGCACTAAGTATTGGTGCTTTGAATAGATTTAAGGTGAAGGTAATGACCCTGTCATGGTTATCATGGTTGTCCAAGGCCACCAAAGTGAAAAAGAAAGTAGTTATTTGGATGTGATGAAGTACATTCTCATGAGCTTGGGCACGATGATTGGATTAGCTACCCAATCAGTTCATGGCATGAGGGTGTACAGTGTACAAAGGCACAAAGAATTCGTCAAAATACTAATGCGACAATAGGTTTGTACAAGTATGAGTTTAGACTAGTCAGCTTACCTTCTTTGAGTTTGGGTTGCGACCATAGCTAAAAGAAATGATAGTGATAGTGGAAAAACACTTCAAGGACAACAGACATTGTTAAGGATGATGACTAATCTAAGTGGGGGAGGTTGTAACGCCCTTATCAAGGAGGTGACCCCAAGCACCCACTTGGGAGTCCTTCGTTTGATGGAAAACTAACAATATTTTGATGGATGGTGTGCATCAAGCATACATAATTGATGAGGAATCCCATAGTTGGGGATGCAACAGGTAAATAGAATGCCTTAGGCACAATTCACTAAAGTCACCACTAGAGAACACACTCAATAGGAAAAACAATCATGCATATGACCAACAGGAATGCTAACGACAAAGGAAAATTTTTCACTTGGTTGGTCAGGCATGACCATGAAGGTGAGCGAATGTCCTTGCCCTGGCAAGGTGCTAGGTGCATGTGTCAAGGAGGGCGCACCTAGCAAGAATCCCACACAAGGAAATGTGTGGTGGACAAATCACCATGATGTATAGAAGACTTGGGAAAGTGCAGGGGGGAAGGAGCAACCAATGGATGTGACGTGACACAAGGAACAAGTCAACTCAAGCAGCCAACGAAATCACTGCCTAGTGGAGCGACCAAGGAACACGTTGACCAAGGTTTGAGGAGGGACATGCAAGTTAAGGCGCCTAAGGTCATTCCTTAACAAAATTTCCTCTGCATACATATAAACCAAGATACGACAAGGCAAGGGAATAACAGGGACAACAAAACAACATAGTGAACAAGCACAAGAGCAAGAGGATGAGAAAACATGGGAAGAGGCTGAGTGCAATGAAGCACCCTTGAGCAAATTGACTAAGACTTAGTGAAGAATAGAGATACTGCAAGAGGCAAATCTACGATTGTGATAGGGGCAAAGAAGAAGGTTGTTAAGCAAACTTTGGTCTTGGTTGTGTTGTAACCTTGTCCAAGAGCAAAAACCATTTGGGCATGCTCTAGAGTTGCAACCTATCAAGGCTCACACTCCTTGTTGTAAAAAAGTTCACTCTAATTAATAAATCTAGGGCGACCCATTCTGGGTGGCATTCTCTACATGTGTTGTTCTTTATTTACTTGCACGGTTCTTTGTTTGTGCATGCATGTGGCTAAGTATGGATAACTAAGGACACACATAAGTATAACAGTGAAGACATTGTCTAACAAGCTTCACACTAGGCTAGCCAAGTCTCTAGAGGTGAGGTTTGGGCAGTGTTGCACAACTAGAAGAAGAGACAAGACCTTATATTTCAAGCTCGACTTGTAGGCCCATAAAAAAATCCCTCCCCAAATATGTATTGCACAAAGCCTATCCATTCTTCAACATTTTAAGTAGGTTAAGACTAGTAAACCTCCAAGGGTGGTGGTGCAAATAATTATTAACAAAAGGAATGGCCCTGCTTTGACAGGGCTGCACAAGGTGAGCCATGGGGAAATCTTTATCTTCTTTATTCCCACTTCTTCATATTCAAAACAAGATTATGAAGGAGCACAAATAACAGAGTTGTGCTCATGATGAGGCCTTCTTTGGCAGCACAAGGTGAACCATGGGGAATTCTTTATCTTTTTTATTCCCATTTCTTCATATTCAAAGCAAGCTTATGAAGGAACACAAATAGCAAAGTTGTGCTCATGACGAGGTTACACATGGTAAACCATGGAGAATTCTTTATCTTTTTTATTCTCATTTCTTTGTATTCAAAGTAAGCTTAAGAAGGAACACAAATAACAAAGTTGTGCTCATGGAATCAACACTAGTTCTATATATATATATGGTTGTCAAGAGAAAAGTTCAAAATATAGAAATTATGTGTGACTCAAAAGTAGTAATTGACTCAATGAAACGAGCCCAAGAGAACTTTGTTTTAAAACCTAATTGTGAAAATATATCAATTCAAATATGTTAGTAATGAAGTTATATTTTTGCATGTAAAAAGAAAGAAACAAGATTGCAAATTAATACTTTTTATTTTCTCATTATGGAGTCATTGACTTGTGTTATATAAACTTAGGTGATAGAGATGACAATTTCTTGTTAATATATTATAATGTTTTAAATAAATAAATGGGATATAAAGAATGAGCGTATGTATTTATTTAAGTTTTTAACTGTATTTGTATTTGGTTTTAAGTGTTGAAATGATATTTCTGTATTTTTATACTTAATATGAAAATGTTAGGTGATAGAATTTCTAGTTAATATATTATAATGTTTTAAATAAATAAATGGGCTATAAAGAGTGAGTGTATGTATTTTTTAAGTTTTTAACTGTATTTGTATTTGTTTTTGAGTGTGGTAAAATGGTATTTATGTATTTTTATATTTAATATGAAAATGTATTGAATAAAAAAGATATTTGAGAAATGTTATTTTATTTTTATTAATATATTATAATGTTTTAAATAAATAAATGGGATATAAAGAATGATGTATGTATTTTCTTAAGTTTTTAATTCTATTTGTATTAGTATTTGTTTTTTAGTGTGGTAAAATGGTATTTCTGTATTTTTATATTTAATATGAAAATGATGTTGATGATGATGATGGTTAAAGTTAACTCGGACCAAACTTTGGTCTATCGGACCTAAAGAAACCAATTAATTAGTTGGTTTTAAAATTGTATTCCTATGCTCAAAGAGCTTGGTGAGAAATGTCTCTAGCTCAAGTATAATTTTGACAAGTTAAAAGGCTAGGAAGGTCGGTATTGCAACAAAGATTATGAAACTAAGACCTAATGTGGGTGTAAGCAGGGGCACTCTAAGAAGAAATGATTTTCATGTTCAATGTTCCTATTCTCGCAGAGATGTCAGATCCTTTCCACCCATGGTGTTTTAGGAATTTTCCAACGACATTTTTCACTATGGAGCTCATGATATTTCATTCTTATCTTGGCTATATTAGTTTTTTTCTTTGAATTGGTTAAAACAGAGAGATACTTTTGATCTTCTAGAGTAGGTTTGATGACCTCCTTATAATATCTTAATTTTCTTTTAGCCTCTAAATCTTTCTCACATCACAGTTTCTATTTAAACTTAGAAGTAACAATATTTTTAATGTTAGTACTATTTTGCAATGTAATATTTTCTTCAATTTTCCAATGGTTTAACCAAGCCCTGGTATCTTTATACC
Source organism: Pseudotsuga menziesii (assembly GCA_001517045.1). Lineage (NCBI taxonomy): Eukaryota > Viridiplantae > Streptophyta > Pinopsida > Pinales > Pinaceae > Pseudotsuga > Pseudotsuga menziesii. The sequence continues at coordinate 76,539 of LPNX010146900.1, forward strand.
AACCTAGCTTGAGCCTTAGGTGGTTTTGGCTGGAATTAAAAGCTAGCTTAGGAAGTCTATGGTCTCCCATGTTATTGATTTTGTGCTTGTACAACAGGAGCCTAGCTATGGCTAGGCTCTCGATAGGGGAAATACCCACTTTTATGAGGAGAATAGGATATGGTGTATTGCTTTGAATTTTGAGGTTATACGTTATAAAACGCTTATGGATTTGCTCAATTTTTCTCCAAGATTCTCTAGAGATGTTGCAGCCCCAAACCTCACATCCATACAAGATAACTGAGTGACTAGAGTTTCAAAGATGAGCTCATTTTTATCACACATCACAACGTTTGTTGCTTTACAATTATTTTCAAGACCAAAGTAAGCTTTCCACCCTCCATTAATCCTTTTCTCAATGCTATAGTTCGAGTTCAGCTTGTGATGAATATCAATTCCTAGGTATTTGTAAGAAGACGCTTCCTCTAAGTTGTTATTGTCATACACAAAATTAGAGTAAGTGTACTTCTTGAATTTGATAATCATAACTTTTGTTTTGTGACAGAAATCCTTAATAAGTAGTAGCTGCTTATCAATATCAAATAGACACCTTACCACAATCTTATTGAATACAAAAAACATTAGAAAAAATGTTATTCTATTTTTATTAATAAAATTAAGAATTCTTTTATATATGGTTTTTTAGGAAATATGAAATATATATATATATATATAAATGATTATTTTTAAAATTAAAAAAGTTAATTTTTTTAAGCATACAAAAACATAAAAATTTGAAAATGTTTCTATACCAAGTCTGTGGAATAAACACAATTATAATAATATACAATTTAGAATAATATATAAATAAGTAATAATAAAAGAAAAATGAAAATTGTTTGCTGACATGTAAGAGAATAGAATACAACGTGAACAAAGAATTAGCCTACCTATCTTTCGAGATTGTTCCATGGTTTTGTAATCCAGAATCACGTCACAAATAGATTATACATTTCAATGGATGGTCTCAAAACTTATAATTTAGTAAATTAAAGTAATGTGACCGACCATATACAAAAAGATGATAGCAGTTTTGGAAAGAACTGCAACACTGAGAAAATTTGCAGTTTCGCAAAAGATCTTCAATTTTAATTATTCACCAAACAAACAGACAGACAGAGACCAATGCATATATAATGGTATTCTTACAGCAGCCAATTGTCACAGAGGCATGCAACACATTCATATATTGCTATTCTACCTTCAATAATAATTAAAAAATAACCCTTCAATCATCAAATCTGCCATCAGACTTGAAACTTTTGAAACTTTGAGCAGAATCAATTACAAAACGGTACTTGACATCTCCTTTCACCAACCTTTCCAGTGCAGTGTTTACATAGTCGATTGAAATCCTCTCTATCATGCAAGAGATGTTATGCTCTCCACAAAAGTCTAACATTTCTTGAGTTTCCTTCACTCCTCCAATCAAACTCCCGCCTACAAATCGTCGACCTGCAAAACCAAAATTAAAATAAAAACCCAGGTTTAATGTGAAAAATAGCACCATATCAACAAATCCTAAATTTCTGTCCAATAAAGCAATAAAGATTACAAAATTTGTTATTTACCAATAATGGAGGACTTCAGAGAAGATTTAAATTTCTTTAAAGAAGAATTTGGGAGTTCTCTGGACTACTTTAAGGCCCCAAGAACTTATGCTGGTTGTATTTTGATGGTTCAATTTTTCTTTTTGTTTCTTATGAAGGAGAAAAGAGGCAAAGGCAGAAAAGACTTACACATGACAACAGCCGGAGCAGCAAAATGAATAGGCTTTTCAGGCAGACCAACTATGACCAACTTCCCGTTCACCTTTAACAAACTAAGGAGGGGCTCCAGGGGATGATCAGCAGAGACTGTGTCAATGATATAGTCCAGAGACTTGACTGCAGCCTGCATCTGTTTCTCATCTTTGCTGATGAGGAAGTGGTCTGCCCCTAAAACTTCTCTGGCTTCCTTTTCTTTGTTGGGCGATGTACTGATGACCGTAACTTGCAACCCAAAAGCTTTGCCAAATTTGACAGCCATGTGTCCCAAACCACCGAGACCCACCACACCGAGGCTATTTCCAGGCTCTGTCATTTGGAAGTGTTTCATGGGGCTGTACACCGTTATTCCCGCACATAGCAATGGTGCGGCGGCATCGAAGGGCAGATTTTTTGGAACCTTTACTACAAAGCTGCTTCCAAACCACAGACCACCCAAATTATTAAAACCCTACTTAACCAATATAAAAATAAAATGGCATTGTCTAAGCCTCTTTAAGCAAAGAGATAAGCCGACAGTCTCGGCGGACCCCTGCCTGAATTCGGGAAAACAAAAATAAACAACTATATCCATTCCGAAACTCCCAAAACCTTTTTGTCCGGTTGAAAACACTATAGAACCATGATTTCAGCCGGAATATATCGACAAAAAAAGAAGCCAGAATATGCCCCAAAAAAATGGTTGCATGAGTTGGGATCAATTACCTTTGGTTACAAACCATCAAGGATGAGTAACCTCCAAAGGTGACAGAACCATCAACATCAGTGCTCCCATACGTCCAAATGACCTCCTCACAGTATTGTTCTTGCCCTTTTATACAAGAATCGCAATGATGGCAGCTCCCAACCATACAGCCCACGCCCACCCGATCTCCAGCAACAAAATTCTTCACTTCTGAACCGACTTCAACTACTGTTCCTACTATTTCATGGCTGAAAAACATAAATCAAGAGTAAATTAAAACTGAGCAGGAATTGGTAGCATATATTCTCTCTTACTTGCTTTGTAACTTGAAGTAGTGTGGAAGAATAGGCAGACATTACCCAGGAACCATTGGGTATTGGGAACCATTCCATTCGTTACGAATTTGGTGTAGAT
>LPNX010146900.1:80138-98245 GCA_001517045.1 Pseudotsuga menziesii
ATTAGGTCATTATTTCCTAAATGTATTAGGTACAAACGTCAACAATCATAGTGCACCTCTCATTATTATTTAAATGTATTAATGCGATCAGAAAAAAACTGGAAAGTGTTTTTCTATGAGGAGGGCGGGTCAAATTATGTTCCAATGCAGATAACACAAACGAATATGGGAAAAGCTTTGCATCAGAATCAGGAAAAAATTGGCAAAATCTCGAAAACTAGGGGACATGGAAAACTCAGAGAAAGCAGAAAAACTCATAGCTTAGTTGGATATCAAATTTGTCATATGCATTTCAACCAACCATACCATATATATCTGCAATTTTAACAATGTCAGTTTGATTTGGCTAAAAAATTCATCAGAAAGATAGTTCAAAATGTAAAACTTAAAAGGTTCTCCTGAAAGCCAAGAGCCCTGCAATTCCAACAAGTTCAGCCAGATTTGACTAAATATGGTCCAAAACTTAAAATCCTGTTGATTGATAAAGTCTACTGAAGTTTTCCTACCTTATCCCTCGGATTTAAATCTGTCCCTTAAAACAAAGCAAAGCAGACAAAACATCTAAATCAATAACTGTTGAACACCAAAAGGTCTTAAAAGGATAGCATATCGAAATTTAATAACAGAGAAGTTGAAGCTAACGAACAGAACCTTATAGACAGCGAGTTTCAAAAAACAGCAGTCTAAAACCCCTGTAAGACAGAGGGAAAAAAGGGACAAAATTTCTGCATATGGGACAAAAGAGGGGGAACCTGCGTGTGAAATTGAAGGGCGAAAGAATGCCGGATTCGTCCCTTGCAGCCCATCCTTCAACATCAAACCGACCTTCTACTTGCTTCACCATTTCCTCTTCTTCAGAAAACTTAAACTAAATTTGATTTACTCACAAGAAGCACAAGAGCAGATAAACACACTTGAAATAAATTTGATTTACTCAGACGTAGCAGCAGAGCAGAAGATTGTTAAAAGAGTGCATACACAGTAATGAGGAGATTGGGAGATAAGGGATGGGTATTTAAAAGGCCAGGTATTGTCGGTGCTTTTGGTGTAATAACTGGCAGTTGTGAAGGAAGGGAGCAGTCCGTTTCGTCTGGGAAAAAGCCATCTTGAACGTTCGTTGTCAGAGACTCCAAAACCACCGCCCACGTTCCACTTTTCACGGTGTCTGCGGGATCGAATTCATTAAACGTATTATACGATTGAGAATCCCGGGTCCCGAATCCACGATCAAAGACATATATTTTTCCTATCATCCGAGAGGGCAAGTGAGAACACAGGAAACTTATGTGGAATTCCATGCGAGAAGGTCGCATGTGTGCAGTGACGAAGAAGGTTACTAAGTGGAGAAAGTTCTCCCTGTTCGTGACGGAGACTTTAGCAGTGGTTAAAGTCGTTTCACAGGTCGCCTTCAACGTTGTTTCTAAAAGGTCCACGTATGCAATGACGAATGAAGGGATTAGTCTAACAAAGCAACGTTGTTTCTAAAAGGTCCAAACCTAAAAGAATGCGCACGTATGCAATGACGAATAAAGGGCTTAGTCTAACAAGGCAACGTTGTTTCTAAAAGGTCCACACTAAAAGAATGCGCACGTATGCAATGACGAATAAAGGGATTAGTCTAACAAGGCAACGTTGTTTCTAAAAGGTCCACACTAAAAGAATGCGCACGTATGCAATGACGAATAAAGGGATTAGTCTAACAAGGCGACGATTTCGCCCGGAGTTTTCTTTGTAATTAGGCAACTCGCTTTTAACTTTTCCAGCTCTGTCCCACTAGTTTCACCTGAGCAAAACCAGTTAAACAGCTGGTAACGTCGTTTTTCACCGGGCCTTATATCTGGCGTCCGTCCTTAATTTAGTAGCAGTATTGTAACATACCAAGTTAAAAATAAATTAGAATACCCTCAAAGCTGGGAAATGAAACACTGACCCAAGAGAACTTCGTTGAAAAAAAAATTCATTATCTTATAAAATGAGAGAAAAGTTGTGTGTATGTAGAAAATATAATTTTGTGTTTGAAAGCACTAAATAATGATTTGTGTTAGTTGAAATGCATTATCAAACTTTATTTGTATCTAGATGAACTAGGGAGACTTATGGTAATTGTGCATGATTGTCTCTTACTAACTAATAATATCGCCAATACATACAGTTCTTGATCATTTAATCAATAATTGAAAACAATGTTAAAAAATATCTCAAAGTGTCGTGCCTCTCAAAGTGGTTTGTGGTGGGTCTACGATGATGCGTATAAATTATATCTAGTTAGAAGCATCTAATTTGAAATTGAAGGCTTGATTAATGCTAGTTAATGTAAGGAGAAGAGCAACCACTACCCAATGTTTAATCTCTTTGAACACTTTTGTTGCATGACCCCCCAACTGAAGTATAGGTGTGATTCAAATCTCTTAGGTAACTCACCATTCTCATGAAATCTAACAAGTGATGGATATTGTTCAATGGTAGCCAATCAACAATGGTTAAAATATTCCTCAATTTAATGCTCAATCCATTTTAATCTAACATAAATGTGTTCTTGTTGCTTAAATGTACATTTATTTATGTTGATCAATAATTTCTCTCCATGCAACATTACAAATACTTGGTTTATGGTGTAAATGATCGTATTAGGTAAAACGTGTATGTTTCCAAGATGAAAGATCATGAATGAAATAAGACAATATCAACACTTCATTTGGTATCCTTGTAAAGGTTTTAGGGGCATCAATATGGCCAAATGACCTCACCATCCATTCAAATGGTCCTTGCGATCACATATTGAAGGTTGTCTTGCACTTATTCTCTAGTTGTAGGCATCTAGTGGCTTTAACCAAACTTGAGGTCAATCTTACTAAAAAATTTCACTTCTAGAAATTAAATGTAATAGGCTATTAACATGTGACAATACATATTAGTTTTTAATGGTGATACTATTCAAGTCAATAATCTACACATCCTCAACATGCCATCTATGTTTCAAACTAATATAATGTTAGGGTTATAAGGTTATAGTGAGGAGGGGTGTATGTGTCATCTATCCAACAACTCTTGATTTTTCCCCTTAATTTCTCCATTTTTGAAGAATGAAGCCCTACATAAAGCCTCGTTTGGCACAACAACTTTATGTTTCAAGTCAATCCCATGTTCAATCAGATGGCTTGGATGGATTTGATGAGGTTCTCATAACAACTCAAGAAAACATTGTAATAGCTCATCCAACCGCTTCTATTAATTTGACCTCTCCTATCAAACTAAAAGTATGTATGATGAGTTCTCATGGTCTTGATGACAATGAAAAGGTGTCAATTTCTCTTCCTTTTGGGGCCACAAAACAATAAAGGAAAACTATTGTGAGGCATTCATCGGTCTATGAGCTTCAATGCCAAAAGCTAGTGCTAAGATGGTTGGATCTTTTTACACCATCACCACACATGCTTGGAAATTTAGTAGTTAGTATTGGTTCTTTCATAGTTAGTAGAACACATATTAATAACATTTTTCAATAGAAAACTTTATTGGGGAAACTCCTCAAGCACTCTCTCACATTTCATGAATGATGCCTAGTTTAAATTTTGTTAACATACATGTATGCCTAAACTTGTGGGACTAAGGTGGATTTGACTTTGTGACCTCTTTGGCTAATATGACTTCCGCATGGCAAGTCAAACCACTTGAGCTAACACTAGGGGATTTTTGCATCCCACTAACACATGTATGAATAAGTGAAAATAACTCCACAAACATTTAGCGGAACTATGTTGATCTCTACTTCATAGATGTAATCAACTAATATGGAAAAGTCCCTGTTGCACTTTCCTAAGACACAAATATTTGTTCTGGTTGAGCCAACCAATGAGTAAGGATCATGACATACACCCATAAATATATTTCTTATTCACTATCTTGTTCAAATTAATTAGTGAACTGATAAAAAAGATAATATATTCATTCACACAAACATTAGCATGTTTATATTGACAACTATGCAACTCCAAATTCCCATTAATTTTGTGACAATGTGTTACAAGGTATGGACAACTCGAAGTTGAGAAAAATATCCAAGTAACCAACTATTCAAGTATTCACAATCTCACGATATGTCATTTATCATTGGGACACAAACATTTCAAAGTCTTCTAGTCTATTCAATATTGTGTATAATGAACAAAGTACAAAAATTTCCAAATTGGAAGCGACAAACAAGGAAGATGATTTGTCTTAACTATTTGCCTTCCATGCAAATTGTTGAGATCCTCAACTACATCAATACGTTATGTCTACAACAAGAGTCACTACACTATGTTGTGTAATGCATATCATATGATTGAAATTTATGGCTATGTAACTAGGTCATAACACCACGAGTGTGTGACAAAGAATACTATTGTATTTATTCCACAACATTACTTCCCATGTTTAATTTGTGCCAAATATTTTCCACTGTAATGTGCTACGAGCACCAATAACTTTATACTAACATGCATATCAAAGACAACAACCAAATCCACAAGTGAGTGATTAAACAAATTCTTAATGAATCTCTCTCATCAATTCGATCAATCAATATGCTTTGTCAAACTCCCAACCCTTTCATTATCACCATTGGACAAAAAAAGGCCTTTTTAGACCATAGCTCACCAATAGACCAAAGAAATCCTTTTTAGACAATAGATTAAAATGAGTTTTTATTTAGACAAGACCTTAAAGTGTTGATTAGGACATTATTGGCCAAGTTAATCGAAGACCCACCCTTCCAAAATTATCCTTACGAGTTGTGTCGATAGATGAAGGATCAACCCTGGAAAGAGTTAGCCAATGGATTTATTGGGTGGTACCATTCATTCAGTTTCCTTCATAGTTCTTTAAGTGGCCGTTTTCTTTGAAGTTTATGTTATGACCATTTAAACTTATATGTTTTGGTTTAATTCGTCATTATGTTTGGAAAACCAAATCTTCATTGGTAGGAAGCATTAACCAATAAATGGCTATCCAGAATTACTAACAACAAAAAATACAAAGGATATAAAGAAAGGAGACAAAGACTATGGCATACAAGGCTAGTCTACTTTATATGCATGCACTATGCCTCTCTATTTTATATCGGTTGCCTACCCTCTCTTCTATTTTTATATTGGTTATATCACTTCCACCCAACTAACGTTATTCTCAGCAACACTTCCAATGCCTTGACAATGCTATCGTACCTTTGTTACAATGTTGCCATACCTCTGGAAGACCAAAATCTATTGCAACAACTAAACCGTCAGAGAGTGACAAATGCCGTTCTCCCAAATAAATCCAAATATAAAATATTTTGAAACCCATAATTAAAAAGCGAGCTTTCAGAACTCTGCTCTAAATAAATCGTTCAATCCCATATGATTTTCTCTGAGATGAGTTGTTGCAAACATGATCGAAAGGCATTCCCTTCGCCTCGCAGGGTTTAGGACAAGCTGGTAACTCCATGAGTCCAGGTTTTGAATTTCCCTGTATCTTTATTTTTCCCTTTAACATTTAGTTTTCCTGCATGAATATACAGTTGGAAGGTATCTAATGCTTGGCTAATTCTAATGAGCGAATTATATTGGTATTTATGTATTGATGCACAGGGTTTAAACACCCAAATGATGTTTTATCTATTTTCCTCTCTGTGTGTTGCTATTGATGGTGAGGGTAATAAAGTTTGTTTTCACTTTTCGCAGTCCCTTCATCTCATAGGGTGTAGGACGAGTTGGTAACTCCATGATTCCAGGTTCCCATATATCTTTATTTTTCCCTTTTTCCCATGAGTCCAGGTTTTCCTCTCCGTGTGTCGATATTGATGGTGAGGGTAATAGAGTTTGTTTTCATTCATGTTTCTATCCATGTGTTGAGAGTCACATCAACTTCTTTAATTATGTGCTTGGATGCCCATTCGTTGCAATCTTATCAACGGTCGTAATTTAATCTTATCAGCGGCGTAATTCTTTCTTGTGTGTCAATTAACTGCCTGTTGTTGGTTGCAGGTTTGCTTCCTGTACAGAACGAGCTAAATCGATGGATTATGCTAATTCCAATTCTTTTCTTATTTTAAAAATAAAATTTATTTTGTTATTTGTTGTACTGCTTTGATGTTGCTCGTTAAAAGCAATTAATCTAATATTAAGTATTTGGTGTAATCCCGAAAGCCTCCATTGGCATGTAGATTATAAGGAATATATTAATTAAGGAATATATTAATTCATGGAAGAAGGAAGATTTAAGCAGCTTCATTCGCACTATCCAAATATTTTAGTTTTTTTTAAACAGGTAGGATATTTTTTTTTAAAGGTAGGATATTTTCTTCATTGCATTTTCTCACCTTGCAAGCCAAGGAGTAGAAGAGATAAGGTTCCTGTAATCTTCTTTCTGAGGTGCCAGAGATGTTCCCATGTCCTTTAAAAGGCTGAGTACGATGTGTCTGGTTTTAAAATTAGTAACTTTGCATTGTTTGTAGTGTATGCATGCAAGAACAGATAAATTTCACAAATTTTAGTCGAATTTATACTTCAAGACTTCAAATATGCCTTGGATCTGTAAAGTAACGAAGATGCGAGTGCTTTCTGTGAATTTAGGTATGTTTGTCTGTGTCTCACTTGAACATGTGAGCAATCGATCAATTTCTCCATGTCGTCGATTCTGATGACATCATGATAGACATATCTCCGAACTTGCACGTAGGGAATTTGTCATTTCATTTCATTTATTTTCAGCAAATACAAAGTATTATAACCATTGAATTACAGAGACAATTAGAGCAGAGGAGAAGATTTATTTTACCTGCATCAGGTGATGGTTGCGATGAACAAATGTAACTTCACGGAGGACACGAAAGACAGGTGTCTGCTAGACAGTGGAGACATTCATGTATACATGGCGGCGGGTTTTTATTAGTCTGATAGACGACTATGCTAGGACATTAAAAGAATGCGCACGTATGCAATGACGAATAAAGGGTTTAGTCTAACAAGGTGACGATTTCGCCTAGAGTTTTCTTTGCCATTAGACAACTCGCTTTTAGCTTTTCCAGCTCTGTCCCACTAGTTTCACATGAGCAAAACTAGTTAAACAGCTGGTAACGTTGTTTTTAACCGGGCCCTTTATCTGGCATCCATCCCTAATTCCTTAATTTAGTAGCAATATTGTAACATACCAAGTTAAAAATAAACTAGAATACCCTCAAATCTGGGAAATGAAACACCGACAACTAAGCTACTCCAAATTGTCATATGATTGAAATTTATGCCTATTTAACTAGGTCACAACACCACAAGTGTGTGATAAAGAATACTAGTGTGTTTATGCCACAACATTACTTCCCATGTTTAATTTGTGCCAAATATTTTCCGTGCTGTAATGTGCATCGAGCAGCAATACCTTTATACTAACATGCATATCAAAGACAACAACCAAATCCACAAGTGAGTGATTAAACAAATTCTTAATGAATTTCTCTCATCAATTCGATAAATCAATATGCTTTGTCAAACTCTCAACCCTTTCATTATTGCCATTAGACAAAAAAAAGCCTTTTTAGACCATAGCTCATCACTAGCCCAAAGAAATCCTTTTTAGACCAAAGCTTAAAATGAGTTTTTATTTAGACAAGACCTTAAAGTGTTGATTAGGACATTATTGGCCAAGTTAATCGAAGACCACCCTTCCAAAAGTATCCTTACGAGTTGTGTTGATAGATGAAGGATCAACCATGGAAAGAGTTAACCAATGGATTTATTGGGTGGTACCATTCATTCAGTTTCCTTCATAGTTCTTTCAGTGGTCGTTTTCTTTAAAGTTTATGTTATGACAATTTAAACTCTATGTTTTGGTTATCTACCATTATGTTTGGAAAACCAAATCTTCATTGGTAGGAAGCATTAACCAATAAATGGCTATCCAGAATTAATAACAAAAAAAAATACAAAGGCTATAAAGAAAGGAGACAAAGACTATGGCATACAAGGCGAGTCTACTTTATATGCACTATACCTCTCTATTTTATATCGGTTGCCTTCCCTCTCTTATTTCATATTTATATTGGTTATATCACTTCCACCCAACTAACGTTATTCTTAGCAACACTTTCAATGCCTTGACAATGCTATCATACCTTTGTTACAATGTTGCCATACCTCTGGAAAACCAAAATCTATTGCGACAACTAAACCGTCAAAGAGTGACAGATGTCGTTCTCCCAACTAAATCCAAATATAAAATATTTTGAAACCCATAATTAAAAAGCGAGCTTTCAGAACTCTGCGCTACATAAATCATTCAATCCCATATGATTCTATCTGGGATGAGTTGTTGCAAACATGATCGAAAGGCATTCCCTTCGCCTTGCAGGGTTTAGGATGAGATGGTAACTCCATGAGTCCAGGTTTTGAATTTCCCAGTATCGTTCTTACACCCTTTAACATTTAGTTTTCCTGCATGAATATACAGTTGGGAGGTCTCTAATTCTTGGCTAATTCTAATGAGTGAATTACATTGGTGTTTCCATATTGATGCGTAGGGTTTAAACACCCAAATGTTGTTTTATCTATTTTCCTCTCTGTGTGTTGATATTGATGGTGAGGGTAATAGAGTTTGTTTTCATTTTTGTGGTCCCTTTGTCTCACATGGTTTAGGACGAGCTGGTAACTCCATGAGTCCAGGTTTTGAATCCCCATATATCTTTATTTTTCCCTTTTTCCCATGAGTCCAGGTTTTCCTCTTCGTGTGTTGATATTGATGGTGAGGGTAATAGAGTTTGTTTTCATTCATTTCCCTATCCATGTGTTGAGTCGCGTCAACTTCTTTAATTCTGTGCTTGGATGCCCATTCGTTGCAATCCTATCAACGGTCGTAATTTAATCTTATTAGTGGTCGTAATTCTTTCTTGTGTGTCAATTAACTGCCTGCTGTTGGTTGCAGGTTTGCTTCCTATGCAGAACGAGCTAAATCGATGGATTATACTGATTCTAGTTCTTTTCTTATTTTGAAAAAGAAATTAATTTCGTTATTTGTTGTACTACCTTGATGTTGCTCGTTAAAAGCAATTATTCTAATACTAATTATTTGGTGTAATCCTGAAAGCCTCCCTTGGCATGTAGATTATAAGGAAGATATTAATTCATGGAAGAAGGAATATTTAAGCAGCTTCATTTGCACTATCCAAATATTTCAGTTTTTTTTAAACAGGTAGGATATTTTTTTTAAAGGTAGGATATTTTCTTCATCGCATTTTCTCACCTTGCAAGCTAAGGAGTAGAAGAGGTAAGGTTCCTATAATCTCATTTCCGAGGTGCCAGAGATGTTCCCATGTCCTTTAAAAGGCTGAGTATGAGGTGTCTAGTTTTAAAATTAGTACCTTTACACTGTTTGTAGTGTACACCTGAAAGAACAGATAAATTTCACAAATTTTAGTTGAATTTATACTTCAAGACTTCAAATATGCTTTGGATCTGTAAAGTGATGAAGCTTCGAGTGCTTTCTGTGAATTTAAGCCCGTTTGTCTGTGTCTCACTTGAACATGTGAGCAATCAATCAATTTCTCCATGTCGTCAATTCTGATGACATCGTGATAGACATATCTCTGAACCTGCGCACAGGGAATTTGTCATTTCATTTCATTTATTTTCAGCAAATACAAAGTATGATAACCATTGAATTACAGAGAGAATTAGAGCAGAGGAGTAGATTTATTTTACCTGCATCAGGTGATGGTTGCGGTGAACAAATGTAACTTCATGGAGGACACGAAAGACAGGTGTCTGCTAGACGATGGAGACATTCATGTATACATGGCAGCGGGTTTTTATTAGTCTGATAGACGACTATGCTAGGGCATGGGGAGGCTCTTCGTAGGACGTTGACAGGGGACGAAGCTTACCGAGGAACAACCCCTTAAATAAAAACTTCGGTGTAGTTGGGATATATATATATATATATATATATATTGTCACATGCCCCAATTTGCAAAAGAATTTCACGTTTTTGAGGAACATTATGTTATATTTCATGTTAAAGTTTGTAATTAATGACCAAGTGGGGTCAAGGATAATTTAATGTAATTGCAGAATATTTTATTAATAAATAAATGAAAGATGAGACAACAACTTAGGGAAGTTGTTAAATGAGTGTTTTACTGGTCACTTGGTGGAGGAGGCTGAGTTGAGGATAGATTGACATGTGGCAGCATCCTCAAACTACTTCTAGCTATTGCAGGTGGCAACTTCCCTCTTTTTGTGGTCATGATTCCCCAAGAAAGTGGAACAAGAGAAGGTGGCTCATTAAGTAAAAAATGACCCAAAAGACCTAGGAATGCTAATAAAAATTCCCATTGAAGACAAGTGAGGCTGCTCATTCTAGATTTGTGATCATTCTGAGTGAATGAAGAGCACATGAGAATTTGATGGAGGGGACTAGCTGAAGTAAGTTTGAGTGGACAAGTGCTGAAGACTTGAACTAGTGCAGCTATTTTAAGTTGAGTTCATACTGTTGTAAGCAGAACGTAGTTACTGCTGAACACTCCATGGAGTTGCAGAGGATTTCTAGACTACATCTCTCACCCAGTACTTCTACCAGGTGCACCAGAAGACAAGCTCGAGGGTCCTGATAATTGCAATCCATCTCTTCTCTAGGAGTTGGTTGGGAGGAATAGGTTCCTTAAGCTATTGTCACCTCATATATACTACAGGTTCTACTTGTTTAGTTCAGTCATTTAATTATTTACTGTAGCTGGAAAGCTCAAGATTTATCAATGATATAGTATATTTCTGTTTATTTCTGTTAGGGATAGATAAAAGAAATGTATATGCTGTGAAAGTTAGTAATTAGATAGATTAGAATAAATAAGCAGAGAAATTTCTGAGTTAATTACAGATGGAAAGAAAATACCTAAACTGTATTTTTCCACACCTTTTGCAAGGTAGTACTCTAGTACAGTAGGTTAGTTTATTTTTCAAACAGTGGATTCAATAACATATGTATGCATATGCAAATGGTTATTTTCTATAGGATTTTTGTATAAATTGTTTATAGGTGCTCTTTTGTAATTTTTATTATTTACTTAAAATATTTAAACAAACTAAATAGAGAGAGAGGAAATAGCCTAAGTATTACACACTAGTCTGTGTAATATTTTAAAACAGTAAAACTAGAAAAATTATATACTATAATACATAGTATGTAATCCTAAGCACTTAATATAGAAGCAGTAAATATCTAGATTTACTTACCTAAATAGTAAACTAGGTTAAATATTTACCCAATTAGCTCACCTATGTGAAAAATGCAAACTAGTGTTAACTGAAACAAATTACTAGCTCTGTAAACTTAAAAGAAGAATTAGGGTTTGTCAAAAAAACTGTTCTTTTATAACAAAATAAAATCATAAATTATAATTATAAAAAATCTAGCAGTATAATCCAAAAAGTACAGAAGACAGGTAAATTTATTCAATAATATCATTTCTCTGTTCTATTTTCAGAATTCATTGTTGCATTAATCATTATGCTATTATGGAAGTATTCCATTGTCATAGGTCCTCAAATCATAATTCTTTTAAAGAGGAAACAAAATTTATTAATAATGTGTTTAACCCTAAACCCTCGAAAAGTAAATAACAATAAAAGTAGCTAAAATAAATAGAATATAGATGAATATAAACCAAACAGAGATATTGTTTCTTCAGCCTTAAGATGTGAGAATTCTTTTAATATTAAAAACAAAACTGAACAGACATAGTCTCAACCTATGTCCTTTACATCACCAGTCAAGGCTTAAAATCCTGAATAAAAGTATCTACATACAAACAGAGTTCTCATAAAAACCAAACATCTGTTTCAGCTACGAAATCCCTTTCAAAAAAGAGAAGTGCTGCAAGAACAACCGTTAAGTTTTTTTTTTTAACCTAAACAAATCCTCATATAATGACCCAATGCCCTGTCAATAAAAGTCACGGCTTAAAGCCAGTACCAAACAACATCATTATAATTCAACTATGGCCGAAAAGGCTCAAAAACTAATTCATTAAGTCGTGGCTGTGAGAGCCCGATTCTTCCATTACAAAACAACCACTAGGTCTTTTTAAATAAAAAAAAACAAAGAAACAAACAAAGCATCTAATAGCCATGGCCGAACAAGTAACCAACAACACACAGTAGTACCATCATAATCCACCTTACAACTCGTGCAACAGAACCCCAGGTGAAACCGAGTCTTACCGGGGTGGATGCCCTCATGGAAGCTTGATGGTGGAGTCCTTCAGAACTAAGCCTTCACCTTATGAACCTGCACAATCGAAACCCCATTTAATAAAATCATATAATTCATAAAATAATAAATTTAAATTGTGCATAAAGGCTTAAAAAAAATTCTTTACTTACCCTGGAGAGTTGCGTAGCTGTCTGGAAGTTGCGAGCTAACCCTAGGTTTCCTCGTTATGTCTGCGAGCTGAAATGGAGCACCGCCAAAAAGAAAATGCAGTTCGTAGTGTTCAGGTGTGAAGTCCCGAGCCATGACGACGTAAGGACCAAACCCACGATAGGAATTCAAGCAGTAAACAAAAACCTAGCTCACTCTACCCAACGACTCCCTTCACACTGGTTATGGTCAAAATCACTCACAGAGTACCAAACTCACTCAGAAAAACGACAATGAAGACAGCCCAACCTGCAACACTCTATTCGATAGTCAAAACTACCTCACGACATCAGCAAGCACCGTGCTCACTCTTACTGCACCAAACCTTGAAAGACAAACTTGCAAAGGAGCTCATTATAGCTTATGAAGGACTGGAAGAAAAGGATTTGAGGACTGATAACAAGCCTGACGGCCATAAGCTCGCAGCTCGACCACCCTATAGCAGAGACAAAGCACAAAATGCAATTTTTTAGGGTTTGAAACAAGTTATATGGCACCTCAAGGTCAACACAAAACCTAATCATCAAACACCAACCATGTGTCCTCCAAATTATTTGCAAGTTATGGGTTTCATGCTATAGTTCAAACTCGTCTAACCTGCACAATCATTTGTTTACAAGTCAAAACCTTACGGTATCATTGCATAGTATCATTATCCTCGTTTTGATTTCTTTGTTTTTATAAACCCAAGACTTCGTGTTTGAGAGGTCTTCATTTACACTAGGGTCTTATTCATAACTTTAAACTTTAACTTTTTTATATTTTATGTTCTTCTCATTTTTTAAATAATGTTACTATTGGTTGTAGTAAGATACAAACAAGGGAGGAATTAACATTATATAGAAAACACTTAACCATAGCGATCTTTAAGCTAGGTTTTAGTCTAAGCATGGTTTTAAAATGTCAAATATATGCTTCGTCAACAAAAACTCATATAAAATGAGATTTCTGATACAAGAAAATCAAATATAAATACTGGATTAAGGAGGATCATTAGAATAGAATAATTAAAGTCTTCGAAATAACTTGAGTAAATATAAACAGTACTTATACCAAACATTAACGATAAATATGAAGTTTTGGTCACAAGTAGATTTAACATATCATCTAATTTTTAGATCTCTTAGGTTACTATGCTCTTATTGACAGAAGTAGATTTGTTTATAAAATGCGCATCTAAAATTAAATACAAGTCTATAGTTGAAAACACAAAGAGGAAGGTCATTTAAACAAGTATTGTAGCAGTAAGCATAACTGAACTAAAACCAGTCGATTACAATAGTGTTTTACCAACATTTATGCAGATTTCTAAACAATAAAAATATCAACAATACCTCTTACGGGGTCATGCTGCAAAAACAAACAATTTAACTAGCATTTTATCCTATGTTAGTTGAGGATTTTTCTCGACCTTAATTTACTAGTAACAAAACTGCTTACCTGTTTAGAACCTATAAAAGAAGCATCACTTCATTGCGTTAGCTGTAAGCTAATAAGCCCCAATCTCAACTAAGGTTCCTTCCTATTGTTAAGACAATAAAAACACACTTAGTACCAAGATTCAAATATATTTTTCTTCCTCTGAGATTAACAGCTAAATTTAACATCCGTATCATGGTACTAACAAGGTAAACAATTAAATAATTTAGAACTAGAAATTTGCAATGTTAGATTGTAATACTACTGTTTGGAGTAACCATTAGCAGTTATTGGTCCTTAGGCAGTGACATCCTTGAACATTTTATGTTACATGAAATTTTTTAAATTTCTACGAATTTTTAGGTTATTACATGTGGTATCAGAGCACAAGGTTCAAACACTAGGCATGAATGTGGCTCAAATTGCATAAATAAAATAGTAGATTTAAAACATGCATACTGATTTTTACTTTTCTTTTGAATTATACTTCCAGAGAATTTTTTCGAGCTAACTGTAGGTATGGAAAGATTGGAAGAATATGTGGATGAGGAGTCCCCATTTACTGAACGAAGTAATTCTAAAAGAGAACCCATACAGAAGAAATAACTAATAACACTTATGAATTATTACAAACAGTCAAGGAACTTAGAAAAGAGATGGAAACAGTCAAAAAGGAAAATGAGATAATTCTGAGAGCTCAATAGGAGCTAAATCAGATTTTAATGGAAAGATTTCAAAATGAAGAAAAAGATAAACGAACAGAGTTTGAAGATATGCCTTACCAACATAAAGATAAAAAGTCTAAATAGTTTAAAATCAAAAGTAGCTTTTCTTCTGAGGTTTACGACGATCCACATAAAAAGAATATCAATATACTAGTGATAGTAGTGAAGATAATCATCATACAAGAAAGAGAGTTTAAACCTTACGAAGAAATCTTTGGAGAATTCAAAAAAATTAAGCCGCCAACCTTTAATGGTGAAACTGAGAAGGGAGAAGAGGCTGAATCATGGTTGTCTCGGATGAAGAAATATTTTCAAATTTATAATTACTCTAATCAACTGAAGGCGAGAATGACTATTTATAACCTCACTGGGAAGGCAGATATTTGGTGGCAGGATCTAAAAAGAGTAAAAGGAATTAGGGAGAAAAACATTAACTGGAGTACGTTTAAGAAATATTTTAAGAAGAAATTTTTGTCTGAACAGTACTATGAGGAGTGGGCTAAGGAATTTTATGAATTAAAACTGGGAACAATGAACATGAAAGAACTAAATAGTAAATTCCTAAGTCTGCTTAGATATGTTCCTAACATAGTGGACGAGAATCCTAAAGTACAACGGTTTCTAAGCTATTTACCCTTTCATACAAAAGATAGAATTGAATATGACAATCCAAAAAATTTAGAAGAAGCAATGAGAAAGGCGAATTTCTGTTATGAATAGAATCGCAAAAAGGAAAGTATGACAAACTGGAAGGCTAAAAGAACTAATAATTTTGAACAGAGGAAGAAAGGTTTTGTACCTAACAGAAATTTTAAGAATAATAACACACGAAATTTTCCTAATAAAAATTTCCAAGGGAACAAAAGTAATTCAGAGATAAATCCAAATGGTCAAAGAAATAAAGTATCTGTTAATAATCACAGTAACTATACTAAGAGTTTTGAACGAAAGGAACCAGTAAAGTGTTGGGAATGTAATGGACCTCATTATGCATCAGCTTGCCCCAACTAGAAGAAGATTGTTAGCAACATACATACGATACAAGAGGAGATGACTGTTAGTGATCTAGGAAGGACAATGCCCAGGATCAATGCAGCACTGGAGAATAGGCAGGCGGATTATCAAACTTCCATGGTGGAAGTGGAAGGTAAGCTGAATCAAATACCTATATATATTTTAATTGATCCAGGGGCTAGCTTAAGTTATATTTCTCCTGATTTAGTAGAAAACTGTAAGTTATCAGTAGAAAAGTTTGCAAAGTCTTGGTTAGTCCAGCTAACTACTGGTGCAAAAAGGAAGGTGATAAGCTTTGTTAAGAATTGTATAGTTAAAATGGATCAGTTTGAAACCTCTGTTAAGATTAATGTTTTACCTTTAGGTTCTTATGATATGTTAATTGGTATGGATTGGTTAGAATAACATAGGGTAATCCTGAACTATTTTGATAAAACATTTACTTGTGTAAATAACGATGGAGAAACAGTAAATGTAAAAGGAATCCCTAGGAAGACAGCTATAAGACAGATTTCTGCTTTGCAACTTAAGAGAGTTGTTCGGAAGGGATGTAACAGTAATTAATGAATAAAATACTAATAATAAAGAGAAAATAAAATTGGAAGATATTCCGATCCTGAGGGAGCATTCGGATGTATTTCCAGAAGAAATTTTGGGACTGCCTCCGAAGCGGGAGTTAGATTTCACTGTTGAACTGGTACCTGATGCAATGCCCAGCTCAAAATCCCATTATCGGATGAACATATTGGAATTAAATGAATTAAATTCATAGTTAAAAGAACTTATTGATAAAAATTATATTGGACCCAGTGTGTCTCCCTGGGGAGCACCTGTTATTTTTGTTAAGAAGAAGGACGGAACTCTACAATTATATATAGATTACTGTTAACTAAATAAAATTACTATCAAAAACAGATATATGTTACACTTCATAGATGATCTGTTTGATCAGTTACATGGAGCAACTCTATTCCCGAAGATTGATTTACGATCCGGTTACCATCAAGTCCAAATCAAAGATGAAGACATCTTTAAAACAACTTTTAGGACCAGGTATGGTCATTACGAGTTTGTCGTTATGCCATTTGGGCTTACTAATGCCTTAGTTGTTTTCATGTGTTTGATGAATAATGTAATGCATAAGTATCTTGATAAGTTTGTGGTCGTATTCATTGACGACATTTTAATTTACTCAAAGTCTGAAGAAGAACATAAAGAGCATTTAAAAATTGTCTTACAAGAGTTACGAGAACATCAACTCTATGCAAAATTTAGTAAATGTGATTTCTTTAAGGATAAAATACAGTATCTGGGTCATGTAGTGACTAAAAAGGGAATTTATGTTGATCCCGAAAAGATAAAGGCAATTGAAGAATGGCCAGTCCCAAAAGACGTAACTGACGTACGATCATTCATGGGGATTACTAGCTATTATTGAAGATTTATTGAAGGGTTTTCAAGAATTGCAAATCCCATAACTTCTTTACAGAAAAAAGGGAGGAAATTCGAGTGGAGTCAAAAGTGTGAAGATAGTTTTAAAAGTTAAAAACATTATTAACCACCACACCAATCTTAAGAATTGCTGACCCTAATAAAGATTTTATAGTATGTACTGATGCATGCAATGATGGTTTAGGTGGAGTTCTAACTCGGGATGGACACGTCATTGCTTATGAGTCTAGGAACTTGAAGAGTCATGAGAAAAATTATGCAACCTATGACTAAGAATTGGCTGTTGTCATACATGTCTTAAAAATGTGGTGTCATCATTTGATTAGAAGAAAGTTTATATTAATGACAGATAGTAAAGGGTTAAAATATCTGTTGGATCAACCTAACTTAGCAAGCTAGGTGGCTAGCTTTCCTCAGAGAATACGATTTTGAAATCCAACATATTAAAGGAAAAGAAAATAAGGTTGTTGATGCTTTAAGCAGAAATGCAAAACTGAATTTTACAGCAGCAATCAACATCTATAAAATAGATTTAGAAGAACAGCTAGAAGAAGGAATAGGACAAGATGAAAATTATCGAAAATTACAAGCAAGTGTAAGAGAAAATTTAATTGAAATTTTAAGTACAGGGTATAGTTTAAACTAAAAAGGATTATTATTATATAAAGATAGAGTATACATATCTAATGTACCTAAGATTAAGTTGCTAATATTAAACAAAATTAATAAGACTCCTTATTCAGGGCATCTTGGTGATCAGAAAACTATAACTATGCTAAGAAAGGATTCTTTCTGGCCAAACATGAAAAATGAATTGACAAAATACATTGTTAAGTGCTTTGAATTTCGGTAAGTAAAGATTGAACATCAGCATCCAGCTAGGTTACATTAGAGGAAATTTGGGGTCTAAAATGGGCCTTATAAGAAAACGCACCAATAATAAATTTTGTGAGTTGGAATTCAAGAACCTATAGAATTTCAATAAAATGAGTCAACCATAATGGTTGAATTGACATATTTGTCATAACAGAAAACTACTTTTTTTGTTCGTATTTTCGACATATCTCCCTG
>LPNX010146907.1:0-31608 GCA_001517045.1 Pseudotsuga menziesii
AATCACTGAATTCTGAGTCCGGCTCACGAACGGGTTTTTTCCATTTAATTTATGGAAAAATTAACCCAAAAAACTTAGGAAAAGTAATAAAAATTAAAAAAATAATTTTTCACTATTCGAAAAAAGATTTTTTCGAATTTTTTTTTATGTGTCCAGATGACTTAGAACATGACCATGATCTATCTAAATAATGTTTAGTAGGCTTATAACACTCAGTTGGGCTCTAATAACCCCCCAAGGCCTAGAATTCAACATCGGGCATTCCAGCTTTGGAGGAAGCGGGAGAAAACCTCGTCAATTATACTCGGTTGAAGGCAAAGCATAATTGTCAGGGGCAAAAAACTCCCTGGAATACCCTATTTGCAATTCTACGTCTTAGGAGACCGAACCACTCAAAAATATCCTACTAGCACATTTTATTACAAACCCAGTGGGGCCATGGTCAAAATTATTCAAATCAAAAAGTGACTAGCCAATATTGGCTAGACAAGCAGACGGATCAACTGATACACTGGAGTCAGACTTTGAACAAGTCTGTCAATTGGCGGCTCCTCAGGTAACCCAAATATGGTACAAAAAGTTGGATAACACTTGGTATCGAGAAACGGTACAAGAAGCCGAGAAGCATAAAGCTCCTCTAGGGACTTTCAGAGAAAGCATAAGACCACAGAAGTACTCCGTTCTTATGAGTCAGCTTATCAGTTCAGAACCTTCATTGTACGAAGAAGCAACAAGTAAACATGTTTGGGTTGATGCCATGATTGAAGAGTATAAGTCAATCATGAAGAATGATGTTTGGAAAGTTGTTCCCAGACCTACAGAAAAGTTAGTAGTGACTTCTAGATGGCTTTATAAGATCAAGCATGCTGTAGATGGCAGTGTGGAGAAGTATAAAGCTAGATTTGTAGCTCGTTGCTTCACTCAGAAAGAAGGCATTGACTATGACGAGACATTTGCACCTGTTGCCAGGTACACTCCCATCAGAACCATCATTTCACTTGCTGCAGTATTCGAATGGAAGTTACATCAGATGGATGTAAAGACAACCTTTTTCAATGGTAAGATTGAGGAAGAGGTTTATATTGAACAACCTGAAGGCTTTGTTACTCATGGGAAGAAGACCCGTGTATGTAAACTGAAGAAAGGCTTGTATGGATTGAAACAGGCTCCGAGAGTCTGGTATGCCAAAATGGATGGATTTCTCCATAGCTTGGGGTTCTCCAAAAGTACAACTGATTCTAACTTGTACTTTAAAGTTGTTCATAATCATGTCTTGATACTTGTTCTATATGTAGATGACTTGTTTCTTACAGGTGATGAACAGTTGATAGACCAGTGTAAGAGGGAGCTTAACTTTGAATTCGAGATGAAAGATCTCAGATTGATGCATTACTTCCTTGGCTTAGAAGTTTGGCAAAATCTAGGTGAGATCTTCCTAACACAAGGAAAGTATGCAGTGGATATCTTGTAGAGATTTGGGATGCAGGATTGCAAGTCCATGAGCGTACCGATGACTACCAACTTAACAAAGTTGCGGGACTCAACCTCTAGTTCACAGAATGTGGACTCTACTCTATACAGACAGCTCATTGGTTCCCTGATGTATCTCGTGCATACGAGACCAGACATCTGCTACATAGTGAATGCACTGAGTCAGTTAATGTCAGATCCGAAGCACATACACTTGGTAGCCGCCAAACATGTACTCAGATATGTGTGAGGGACTATCACTTATGGGCTCAGGTATACTTCTAGCAGTGGAGTATTGTTATTTGGATATTCAAATTCAGATTGAGCTGGCAGTGCAGTCGACCGAAAAAGTACCTCTGGTTATTGCTTCAGTATGGGATCAACAATGATTTCTTGGTCCAGCAGGAAGCAGGGTTCCATAGCTCAGAGTACAGTTGAGGTAGAGTATATTGCTGTAAGTGATGCCTGCAAGGAAGCAGTTTGGCTCAGAAAGTTGTAATCCGATCTGTTAGAGGGAAAGCTTAACTCAACGATCATCCATTGCGATAATCAGAGTTGCATAAAGCTTTCAGATAATCCAGTGTTTCATGACAGATCGAAACACATTGAAATGAGGTATCATTTCATTAGAGACCTAGTGCAGAGAGGTGCTCTGAAGTTGCAGTACATTCGTACAGATGAGCAGATTGCAGATATCTTGACCAAGCCTCTGACAGCATCAAAGTTTGTGTACTTTCGTGACAAGCTTGCTATGGCAGAGAATGCCTCTCTCGCTGAGAGGGAGTGTTGATTTTCTGAGCAGCATGGAGAGCCCTTCTCTTCGGAGAATGGGACCACCTGGTCCAGGACCATGGTGAGGACTCAACCCAGTGTTGAGTGACCATTCTGTTGAATGGAAGATATCTGGTCTGGGACCATGATATAAACCCAGATTTGCCATGGGTAGACTCAACCTTGTGTTGAGTAGACATCTGGTCCAGGACCACGATGTAGACCAGTCTGGGACTGGTAGACTCAACTTAGTTCTGAGTAGCCATTCTCTGGGAGAATGAAGACATTGTAAGCCCTAGGCTGGGTCTGGGCATGTGTGTGGCACTTTGACCCTTGATCTATGGGCTTGGTGTGCTTCTCCAAGGATTAGCTACCCTTGGATAAGTTACCCTAGTACTAGATCTAGGTGTCACATAGTGTGTGAGATAAAAGCATTAACAACTCTCTTGGTTTATGATGATGTACTTTTGAAATAAAAAAGTACCATAGGGACACTTGGTAAAAGGACAAAGTCAAAAGTCAAAAGAAATAAAGACTTTTTGTACCACAGAAAAAGGACCACAGGTGGAAGACAAAATTAAATAAGGACTTCTTATAAAAGTCAAAGGAAAAAAATAAAAGTACCTTTTTGGTAAAAGTGAAAGTGAAATTAGGAAAAGAATAAAAATATTATAATTTTTATTTTTCTTGATCTTGTACACCTAAAAGGACCATAGGTGGAAAACAAAATTAAATAAGGACTTCTTATAAAAGTCAAAGGAAAAAAAATAAAAGTACCTTTTTTGGTAAAAGTGAAAGTGAAATTAGGAAAAGAATACGGATATTATTATTTTTATTTTTCCTAATCTTGTCCACTTACAGGTGAACAAAGACTATAAAAAAAGATTAAACCTTCTCATTTGTCACACACACTTTTTCTCTCACAGGTGAAGAAGACTATCTTATGTTCAAACCCTCAGCTAGGGTTTTATCAGCAAAGTCCATCTTCAACATTTTTGCACAGCCATCTTCAGCATTCCATTTTTTGGGCAGTTTTCAGCAGTCTGATATTTTCGGGCAGTTTTCAGTAGTCTGATATTTTCGGGCAGTTTTCAGTAGTCTGATATTTTTGGGCAGTTTTCAGTAGTCTAATATTTTCGGGCAGTTTTCAACAGTCTGATATTTTTGTGTAGTTTTTAGCAGTCTGAATTTTTCGAGCAATTTTCAGCAGTTTGATATTTTCAGGCAGTTTTCAGCAGTCAGAGATTTTCGAGCAGGAGAGAGAAAATCTCGGTTTTTCTGAGAAAGCCCTAAATCGGTAATTTTCTGTAATTCTGGAAATTGTGGGTAAAATTATCAGTTTGATTTTTACTGATGAATTTTAGAGTTGCTATGGTCAAAATCGAGATTTGGATTTGAGGAACTTTTTGAAGAATATCTTAAGCCATCTCATTTACGAGATGAGCTATTAATGCTTTTGGGGTTTTGTTCCTTTGAAGGTTTCCCCAGTGAAAAATATTGTGTCCATGTGTGCTGATGTGATGAATGTGTTTTTACTGCACTGCTGATCTATTTATGTTTATTTGTAAATTTTTAAAGTTTATGCTAATGCTTAAAATTCAACATGAAGGACCACCTTGACCACTTGTTTTGACTACAGGGCACTTGAAGAAGGCTAAAGCAAAAGTAAAAAATACATAAGGACCCTTAGTACCACTAAGGTGTCAAGGTGAAAGTACAAAACGACCTTTAGTACCACTAAAGGTAAAAGTCAAAGTGAGAAAAGAATAAAATAATAATATTTTGTTCTTTTGAGTTTTGGTCCACTAACAGGTGACGCAAAGGATATAAAAGAAGATCAATCTAATTCATTATTACTCACACACTTTGCTCTCACAGGTGAAGTTGCTCCAACAGAAGATTTCACAGGTTATTGAAGAGAAGGAATATTGATGTGATGCCCTAGCATGGATGAGTCTAGCTAGGGCATTCACACTTGTTTTTTATAAGTCCTAAGCTAGGGTTTCAGAAACAACAATTTTTTATCAGTTTTGTGAGCTAGGGTTTTACCCTAAGTCTCCTCTTCTCTAGGCAGCTGAATTCTCTCACGGGCAGTCTACACAGTTTACTGGCCAGCCTCTAAGGTTCATGTGCAACCCTATTTCTCTTTGGGCTGCCCATGTCTTCCTTCGTGTAGGCTTCTTGAGGGCTCGACCCTCCTCTTGCACCCTTGGGCAACCTACAGCAGGCATACCCGTGAGGGTTTGGGCCTACAGCCAACCCTCGGGTAGCCTACAAGTAGATCCGTGAGGGCTGCCGTGGCCATACAGACCCTCGGGCAGCCTGCTGGCATACCTGTGAGGGTCTCGGCAGCAGCCCGCAGGCCTGTTAAGGCTGCCGAGTCTGAGCAGACCTTCGGGCAGCCTACAGGCCAACCCGTAAGGGCCTCGGGCTAGGCCGGTCTTCCCTACGGGCAGCAAAACACCAGCAGGGCAGCAGAACAGACGGGCAGCAGAACAGACGGGCAGCAGGCTTGGGAAGAAGAGAAACATATCTGGGCAGGGTCTGAACAGTTCGGGTAGGAGAAAGAAAACAAATACGGGCAGGGTTTGAACAATTTCTGGGCAGGAGAGAGAAGATTAGGGAAGCAAGCCCTAATTTGGTAAAAAACTAAATTTGACATTTTTCTGTGTAAAATTGATCTTCTGTGTATTTGTGGATTTGTGGTACAAACCCAGTTAGGGTTTGTGGAATTTTGGAAAAACTCAGTCATCTCATTTATGAGATGAATTACTAATTTTTTTTGGGTTTTTCTCCTTTAAAGGTTTCCCCAGTGAAAAAGTCTCGTGTTCAGTGTGTTGATGTTGTTAGTCTACAAAATTTTAAAGTATTCATGCTAATGCTAAAATTCAACATGCACAACCCATCCATTTTGAAGGCTTTTGATCATCTAGGTGTCTCCACTCGAGGTATTATTTCAAATTTGTTTGCTTCCCTATATTTTGCAATGAGTTGCATGAAGCCATGGCTTTTTACGATTTCCTCTTTTGGATTTTTCAAAGATTTATGGATTTCCTAATTGAATTCCTTCTAGTATTGGGAAAGGGGATCTCTGAGGATTTTATGGCGATACTTCTAGAACTCACTCACAATGCATCAAAACATATTTCTTTGGTTGGAGATTATATTTTAGATTTGGATGTTGAGCGTGAGGATTGTGTTATGAGGTTACGTGCTATGTCTTTTGAAGGAAGTGTTAAGAAATGGTTTCGTTCTTTGGAAAAGCAAAATATTTCATCTTATACAGATTTTACTCAAGAATTTCTTATGCATTGGTATCCCTCCTATGCAAAGGAGCAAGAGGATAAAAAAAATTGAAGATCATGCACATGAAGAGGACATTGATGAAGAAGCCTCTCAAGCTTCCATTTCACCATCTCATGAAGGCAAGGGTTTGGTAAACTCCACTCTTTCTCAAAATTCTGAATTGGTTGGCTCATCTATGGATAATTTTGAGAAAGATGATCTAGAATAAAAACCCTTGGAGTGTGAATATGTTGAAAATTTCTTTGATCCTACTTTTAATGACGATAAGGGCAGCCAAGGGTATGTTATTATTGATGAATCTGCTTAGAATTTTGGTTATGATTTGGACAGAGATTATTGAAGATTTTTAGGAGACCCAATCTCTATGACACATCTAATGAAGGATATGCAGATTTTGAAGCTTTTCGATAACCTCATATGGATGAGGCAACTTCAGAATTTTCTCATGTTCATTTCCAACAATCTATATAGGCCAATGATGCAGATTTGGAGAAGCCTTGTTCTTCCTCTCCTATGGAGAATTTGGAGCAACCTTGTTCTTCCTCTCTTAGGAAGGATTTGGAGCAGCAGTTGCAGGGTTATTTCAGCCATATTCTTCCTTATCTAATACTGTTTTTTCTCATGATTTGGGGCTGTTTTGTGATGCCATTGATGTAGAAAATTTTTAGCTACAAAATACCTTGATTTCTGAGATATTTACGAGTGAAAATTCAGTAATGAAATATATTTTTGGATTTGGAAATGATAGGTTGCTGCAGTGTTTTTATTGCAGAAATTTACAGCCACCCTCCTCTCTGATTTTCTCTCATATTTTGCATATATTATCAGCTCTAAATGATTGTTTTAATACTGGAATTTGTACAGGGAAGCGAGCAGTTCATATTGCGATACATTGCAGAAATTTCCAGCCATCAAAAGAGGGGTTTCAAGTACTAAAGTTGTAGTTGAATTTATTTTCTAATTCTAGAAATTTACATCATGCCTCGTGTGCATTTCATTTGGAGAATTATTCATAGGATTGTTATAGATTTGTAGAGCCCCCTAAGCCCTTTTTGTTTGAAGGGAGTAATGATGATAATGATGGGTTGATTTATGACATCTTCAGCCATGATGATGCTTACATTAGTCCTCTTCAAGCTTGGATAGAGGAGTCCTGTGTTGGTGCATGCCCTTCTTGGCATGATGTTGATGTTTTTGGCCATCCTTATGAGCACATTCCAGATTTTAGCCTTCATTTCGTGGAGATTTCAGTCTTGATCCATGTAATTTTTTATGTAGCCTTCTTTAGGATGATGACCAAACACAAGGGAAAAGGTCTTGGCATTGATAAAATACTCAAGTGGATATATGATTTTACTTAGCATACTCATTTGCACATGTTAGAGTAGGTAGGTAAGAGAAAAAATAAGCTCTTGCATGAGCATTAGAGTAGATGAAATTTGATTTCATGAACTCTTCGGCATTATTGGCTTTATGCCCTTTTATGTAAAGCTGATTTTTGGGCTACTTTGATGCATAAAAAAATGGACATTGTATGCGTTGTTTTGGGGATGTTAATTGAGCCATTCCACCACAAGGTTTCCCTTGCTTTCTTTCTCCCTTCCCTTACAGGTACATGGAACATATTTTGAGGTTCTCATGCTCTCCAAGGAGCACATGTTCCCAAGTTGGAGCCAACTGTTACCCCTCACACTGTAAGGATCATACATGTGATTTTCATCACATCACTTGTGAAATTGTTCACAAGGATTGAACTTGTAGTTCTTCATGGCTAGACATTTGGATGGGTAGGAGGTACACTTGTATTCTTGACTCAAAGGTGGTGCTTCTTCATGGTTGAGTGGTGGCCATGGAGATTGGCTAGGAGTTATGATGTGATGTGCTCTCATGTCTTCATGGTGATTATTGGTAAAGTATTATGTGCCTAACAAGTAACAAGTAAAACAATGCTTGTAAGATGATGCACTCCCTCTAAATGATGATTAAAGGATGCTTCACTAAGGTAATAAGGCAATTAATTAACACATTGGGAACCCATCAACTTAGCGTCCCCTTAAGTTTTGTAGTGTTAATAATTGTACTTTTTAAGTGATGGATTAATGAAGTGTTTAACCTTTGGTTTATAGGGTTTTAGTGTGATTAATTAAAGTCAATGAAGAAATAGAACTAATCATATTAATTAACCAAAGTACCTGAGGTTTGCACTTAGGATTAATTTAAAAATCACTTAAGAGGGGGATGCTAGATGGAATGCCCTAGGAGATTTGAAGGTACTTGACACAAAAGAAGTTGTTACACTTTTGGAGGGGTGTCCTAATTTTGGGAGAAGTTATCTTTTGACAAAGTGTCTAGAATTTTTCCAGCAAAACGACATTAGATGTAAAGTGGTTGTGAGATTTCTGAAAAGTGGTCATAATAGAAAATATGATATATATTGAGGAAGTTGGCAATTTTAAAACTGTCACCTTGAAGCACTCATCGTTTTTCTTTGACCACTCGATTTAAGGAGCACCCTGTCTTGGATGCTTGAGGGTTTTGATGATTTCAAGAGAGCATCATTAATAAATGCTCATGGTGAAGAACTCTTGGTCAATCACTCAAAGGAGGGGTGCACCCTCTTTCCTTGAGCCATTTTGGAGGTGGTTGGTAACTAATTACATTGTTTATCCATTTTTTGAACTTTCTCATGGAGTTAGCTACTTATAGCAAGTGGATCTAACCAACTCCATTTGTTTATTATTGTTGAAGTCTTCTCAAAGGGTTGTTTAGATGAGAACTATTAGTGCATTATTTCCGTTGGAGAAAAAAGTGAATCTAATTGCTAGTTTGTTATTTCTAGAAAAATTAGTTGAGCAAATAGTGAATCTAGAAAGGGAAATGGTTATTTTATTGTAAAGGAAGTTGATCTACACTCTATATAAATGGTAGCCCCTTATCTATTATCATGGTTGGATTTGAGGAGAAATTCCGTTGAGCCTAATTGAATATCTATTGGTTTCTTTGGATGGTGAATTCAAGTGTTAATTGAATGGTAATGTGCTCTTCAAGTTTTACTTATGGATGAGATTTTGAATTGATAGTGGTTTGGGCTAAAAGAAGTAAGTAATCCTTTTCTTCTTCTATGTGATAGTTGTTGATTGGAAGTGAATGGTGTGTGTTTCCAAGCTCTTGCTTATATCCTCCTAAAATCACTTGAAAATATTTGCTCTATTATTTTCCCTTTTGCAAGATTTCTTAAATAAGTTAGGTTATTAGAAGTAATTAGGGTACATGCTCTGCTTTTGTAATCCTTCTAATCATTCCTTTTCAAATCCTTCATATTGACCTTTAGACCCCATTACCCAATGGATAAGACACTAGTCTCCAATCCATTCATCCTTCTTTCTTAATTAATTATCATAAACCATTTTGCAAAAATTATTATCTCTTAATTTCACCTTGAACCTAATTGCTAACTTTATTAGTCTTATCCTATGGAAGCCTCCCTTGAGTTGGAGAAGAGCCAACCTAAAGAGCAGAAGAGGAATTGGTGTGGTGACATTGGTCTCCCTTTTAGTTTCATTAAGCCCATACCTAGATAAGATAAGATAAAGATAAGATAATTATATTAATGTCCAACAAATGATCACAAAAGTAGGTCAATGGGGATGTGTGGTAACAAGATGTCCATAGCGCTAAGGTAGCTCCTATAATAGAAGAGAAGCATGACTCTAACCTAAAAACCAAACCAAACCACAATGGGGCTAACCCCACAGATGGAGAGTCGATCTAGGAGAGAGATATACAAAAATATCCGATCTAGAAGAAAAAAGTATAGAGAGAGTGGATCTAAAAGTTGTGATACAGAAGTGGTGAGACCCTCATGGATCACTGGAAGCATCTCTCCTACCATCCAAGGCCAACTGAAAGAATCTCAAAAGAATACAACGTCTGGAGGAAGAATTGGAAGAACAAGAAGAGGAGCTATAGTGGGCAGTACGCCATTGCCTGGAGTGGGGAGCCTGTTGTTGTATCCTGGGAGGATTCATCTGGCTACTGGGATGGGGTCAAGACCGGCCACATCACTGGCATCAGGCTGAGGTGGAGGTGGTCCTTCGTGCCCTAACTGAGCTTCAGGACTTTATCTTGAAGGGTGTGAGATTTTGTGATAACAGTCTAATTCTAGCTTTACACATCAACTTAATTCTCATTTCTAAGCCATTCATAGTTGATATAGCAATCCAAGTAGTTCTGGAATCTCTTTGATCTTTAGCACTTAGCTGCTCTTAGGGAAGCCCCCATTTGTTGGAATTTCCAACCTAAACTTTAAAGTGTCAAAAGTAGTTGCTTAGGTGACAGTGGCAACTCTTCCAAGTTTCACTTAAGCTTAGGACCTAGTAAAGGCTATGCACTACAAGTGCAAGTTTGAGTGGTAACCGTATGTACTTAATCATTGAGCTTATATATGAAGTTTCCAGCCATACATATCTTGTGTCAATTTCATATTTTGCTATCTACATCTATTTATGATTTTGCTGATTGGACATAAGTAAAATTGCAAATTGTCAAGTGATTTGACATCTAAAGCAAAAGATAAAGGGGCTCATTTTACTGCTGTAATACTGCTGTTATTGCTTCTGTAAAAACACATTTTCAGATCTGAATATTGATTAATAAGTTGTCTTAGAAGGGATGGAAACCTATCTCATTGGTTGGTGTCTTTTCTCCTTAATTGCCGAGAATTATAGGGTTGTTTGAAAGTGAATTTTTGTACTTCTGCAGTTGTTTTGTCCCTTAATTTACAGCAGTCACAGGGCAGAAAATTCTATGGTTAAGAACCAAGGAACTTTCTAGAAAGAAGGTGAAATTCCTCAATTGCATTGAGGTGTCATTCCAGTGAAATTTCCAACATATTATTAGAGTAGTTGTAGTTGAGATCACTCTTTAGTAAGAGGGAGTTCAGAGTTTTATTTTCCCTAATGGTTGCCTGGGAAAGGTACTTGACCTAGTTTAGGTCATTGGGTAGCCAGAAGTGGCTAATGGGACATTAAAGTACATCATAATATTTCTATTTGCATTGGCACAGGGGACAGGACTTCATGCTCCATTTAAGAAATTGAAACTAAGACCTAATTAAATAGGAAACTGGACAGTGCAAAGATTATGATCTAAGTAAAGAGAACGACATAGCAGAAAAGCCAACATACCTAACAACAAACCCTTTCAACTTATTTTAACAACATTAACCATGTCAAATGAACAAGTATGATAAAAAGAGATGATGTAGGGTTATTTTCATTGCCTTTTGAGGTTAGTTGAGTAACCAAAGGTCCATTGGTGTTTTAGGAAAGTGAAAATTTAATAAATGATTGTAATATATCATGAGATGGTTTGATATTTCTTGGAAAGGCACAGATTCTGCCTGTGATTTGGGATTCTTTTCTGATGTTTTGTCTATATTATGCATAATAATATGGTGTATGTCTAATCTGTCAGTAAATATGTAATGCTATCTGGATATGTTTACTGAATGCATAACCCTTGACTAATAGTGGACTAAGGCTTGGGTAACCTAATGGATTCAAAGCATAACAACCATCATCTTTCATCTTTCATACTGCATTTTATTTATTATCAGATATCTCAACTGCCTATTATGTCATCACTCCAATGATACACAAATTATCTGCAGTCTCTATAATTTGAAAGTAATTTGGTCATTCCCTGCTTGTAGTAGTTCCTTTGTTTCTTTATGCAATGTTTTTCGTTGCACATTATTCTATTTTCTAATATCCAAACTTCCTGTTGTTGCAACCAGGTAAGCATGGGAACAAATTAAAGGTGGATAATGACACTCGGCTATTTTTGTATCAGATGGTTGGCACTTGGGGTCAGCTTCTCTTCCCAAAGCCTTGGAAAGAGTTCCGTCTTTGGTACGATCTGCATAAAAGTAAGGGGACCAAGCCTATTTTAGAAGGTATGATCACAACAGGTTGGTACAGGAGAAAGGGGGAGAAGATCTGGACACCTTGGTTCATTAAGTTCATTCATTCACGTGGTTACTACAATATGTACACTAACTTTTTGCTTGACAGAGCATTGAGCATCTCTTATAGGGATGCTGGTGTAAATTATGGAAAGAATATTGGGCCTGATTCTCATTTAATGGATTCAAGTGATGTATTGGACATTGACCTATGGGAGATGAAACCCTTGAAGTTTATGGAATGGTATGATTTCTGCTTTCAGAAAGTACTTCCTCATAGATATGTAAAAAAGCTTGATCAACTAAAGCCAGTTCTATCATCGGTTCATAAGCAGAGAACAGTAATCCTTGTCAATTTATTTGGAGTACCAGATGCAATTGTAAGAAACCTTTTGTGCCAGTACCAAAAGCTAGGCATTCAAAGTTATATTCTTCTGGGAGGAAAACCAAATTTGTTAGATGACTTGTCTAGGAGGGGACATGCAGTCATAGATGCAAATCAACTGATTGATGATATGGCTACAGTGGGTTTAATGGATCATCGATTGTCTAGAGTTGAGGAGATGAGTGAGGCCCTAGTCACTGCATACATAATGAATAAGTCACTTCAGCTAGGATACAGCATCTGGCTAACAAGAGCAAATACATTTCCCATGGAAGACCTATTTTCTATATCAAGTGACCTCAAAAATGATGTGCTTAGTATGGAGACAAAGCAACATCTGAGGACAGGAGATTTGTACTTCAAGAGTTCAGTACCAACAAGAAAGTTATGGTATAAAGTTTTTGCAGAATTGATGTCTAAAGCAAAGTCTTCTGTTGATAATTTTTCCAAAGGTGAGGATATTTTAGATTCTCATCTGAGGTCATCTATTATAGGAGTCAGTTTTAAGATGAAGTCAATTGATGCAAGTTTAATGAAGCCAGTTGGCAGCAATGCAATTAATTCTGGCAATTCAACATCTACCCAGCCAATACCAAAGATTCTATTTTGGCCTTTAAATGAAGATGCAGATTATGTAAAGAAACATTTGAAAGACCTAAACTTGTGGATGGTTGATGATGAGCTTGCTTGCACATCAATTGTTTGCCATCGGTCATAATACCAAACTAAATTCTGGTCCAGAAACATAATTGTTTGGGCATAGTATTCATGAGTGGACTGGAAAATGTACATTTTGCTACTACCATGGAAATAAAGAAGCTGTTGTTTGATTTGTACAGTCATACTCCTGAATTTTGGCCATTTCATGTCATTAAATATGTGGAACTTCACTGTCACTTTTGTGTGGCAGTATTCTTTTAACTGCATAGGATATTGCTTATTTCCTTTTCCTTATTCTCTTTGTCATTTTGAATGGAAAATATTCTTTAGTCTATATTATGGACTTTATGCCACCAACTGTTACTGAAGTGCAACACGGATAGGATGTCTACATTTATAACTGCTCTTCACTAAATAAATTAGCTCTTAGTATGAAAATGTAGCTTGGTACTTTGAATCAAGCCTTCCAAAATAGTATCTGTTAGCAGAAAGTTAGAATTCCTGTGGAGTTGCATTACTTCCACTCCATGGGTCCCATTTTCATTGGTGTATATAATCATTTTGACAGAGTTGGGACACTGATCTAGATAGAGTTGCGAAGTGTGACGCTCCTGTTGACTGCAAGGAATTAAATCATCAGCATGCCAGTAATTGAGAAAAGAAAACATCTGCAACAGATACAGTTAGAGGAAGGCCTGTCTGGTTGTCAACATAAACCTCCAATACCAGAAAACAAAATCTTAAAACTTCAGATGTGATATATTTCATTTCAGAATGTATTAACTCTACAACTTGTGATTTGTTGTCATGTTCGCAGGCTAGTTTGCAACTTAAATATGTTGCAAAGATGGGCACATTTTCTATTTATCAAATTATCATAGTTATGTTTTCTGAACTAGTGCAAGAATTTTGTTCAACTTCCCCCATTTCAGGATGAATCAAGGAAAAAAGTAGGGTAAAGAAGTTGAGTTTGCCCCAATAGAGGAATATATACACATCCTAATTAAGGTGTCTAATTTCTAATTTGTGACCTTAGTCTATGTATTGATGCCATATTCTAAATTTAAGCAGCATCCATATGCACAGTGAGGATTCATTTACAATAGTTCTCTGTATAGGATACCATAGTAGAAGGTACCACAACCTGATTAAAACAACTAATTAATGCTTAACATAGTGCCTGATTAACTAGGTTGACAAAACAATTTGCTATATTGATTGATTTGTAAAACAAGGCTTCTTTAGTATATATTCACCTAAATATTCCATGGTTAAGTGAGTGCACCATGAGTTTAATGTTCTTCCGTAATTCTTGTTTGAGTGATGATACACTAGATTTTTTTTATGCTTGAGGTCACTTGATGTCAACTTCACCTTGACAAGCCTTGGATGAGGGAATTCTCCTTCAAATCACTTGGGAATGTTCAGACATAGTATTCTACAAGTAGTTTTAATGTGCACGGTGCTGCTTTTTAGAGAGGGTTACAGTTGCTGCACCTTTAATCGGTAGGGTTGATTGTTTTTATTTTGTGTTTGCACATTTGTCAAGGTTAGGAGCTATTATACAAATTGGGATTCATTCTATAACTTTGTAACACACTTTCTTTTGGAAAATCCTCTTTTTTCACGGACTTTCTTTAAAGCAGTGCATACGGCAGTTGATACAAATTTGTTCACTTAGTGGTCCATAATCTAGACTAAAGGAAAGATATGTTCGGAATTTATCGGCTCCCCTTTTCCTTTGGGAAACTTTGGATGAGTCTGGGGTGCTACACAACCAAATATTCTTAAAGCAGCTCTGCACAGAACCCTGGCATTGCTCAACTTACCTAGTTTATGCTTTAGGGCCATTGCTGAATCAGTGATCCACCATATGTAGTATAGAACAAGAAACGGCAAGCCTCATTGCTTAATGCTGGCTGCCTTGCCTTCAGTGTGATCCACAGTGAAAATTTCCAATCCTTTTTCTCTGTCACAACTCACAACCCCTTTAATATGAAGTGCTGGTTTGGATCACCCTTGTTTGTTGATTC
This sequence comes from Pseudotsuga menziesii, assembly GCA_001517045.1. Classification (NCBI taxonomy): domain Eukaryota; kingdom Viridiplantae; phylum Streptophyta; class Pinopsida; order Pinales; family Pinaceae; genus Pseudotsuga; species Pseudotsuga menziesii. The sequence goes on from LPNX010146907.1 coordinate 14,591, forward strand.
AATTAAGTGCCACACTTTGTCGGGCTCCTTTTATCGGTAACAATGGTCATTGGACAACAATCTCAGTCATAGGTGTCAATCAATGGTGAATAGCTCTGCCATCACTCTAGAGTCTAAGCATGATACCTTATTGTTTTTGATTCTCTGACCACATCCTAAGGTTCAGTTCTGTCAACAACTTGGGTTGCCACCTATTTCTTCTACCACTCCTTGTCTTGGGAACTTCAACGATTTTTGGTAAAAATATTTTCAAGGGTTTGGCTTCTTTGGTTCTGCCAACCCCCTTGCATTGCTTCCTTATTTCCAATTCTTGGCTTCCGTTGATGAGCGTTTTACATGAGCCTCTTATCAACCTTCATTTTTGTGTTGGTACTTGTTACAGCTTGATGTAGCACTTGAGTGGAAAAATCCTAACCCACTAGTGCTATCAAAGGGGTGACTTCGAAAAAAAGCACCACTGTCACCTCAGTGCTAACTTCTGTCTCTTTGACCAGCTCTCAAGGTCAAGGGGGCTTCCCTAGGGTTGATTAAGTGATTTCTAATGAAGAGAGTTAGGAGGGGATTGATTTTAACTTAATTAGGTCAAGGGGACTTCCCCAGGGTTGGTTAAGTGATTCCTAATGAAGAGAGCTAGAAGGGGATTGATTTTAACTTAATTAGATGTGTGCGAGTGAATTGCCAAATAAAGTTAATTCCCCAAAGATTGCTCGAGTGTGCAAGATTGTTGAAGTTCTAAATAAATAAACCAAACAGTTGGCAATGGAAATATTCAAGGGATTGAAGAATATTACCTCCAATACAAGTAGATCAAATCCATTAATCATCAGTGGTCTTCAATTCTGGAAAATTAAAGGAAATGCAGAAAAATTAAACTCACAATGATTTGATAAGTGGTTAATGAGTGGGTTTATTTTCTGCAAAGTAAATGTATCCAAATCTGAAAAAGATTGCAAAGCAGGTTTCCCAATGAATATTATTAAAAAACAAAATTTTGGCGCAAGGTGAAACCTTGCTTGAGATAAATTCTGGAGTAAGATGTCACTCAAAGATCTTAGATTAATGAAGTTTGGATCCTCTTAATGAAAATTTTAGATTTATTGAAGTGATTAGAATCATTTTTCTAAATATGGATCTGAGCCAATAAACTTAGTTTGAACAAGTGCTTCAAAAAATTTAGGCAACTACTTAAGAAAAGTGTTTCAATGATCCATAGTTGATGTTCAAGTGCATGAAAACGTATCCCAAGATTGTGCAAATAATAAATATTGAAGATATGTAAATTGTACAATAATTTCTAGGTTTATAAGAAAGAGTGAGTCACTTCATTAAGGTAGATGTGTTTAGCTAAAACCATGAATCATAATCCAACCATGGAACCAAGAGAATCATTCATAAAAGATTCTTGTATCAAAAGATAAGTGCTGTCATGTGTAAGAGCAAGATGAGAAAAAATGAATTTCGCCATAAAGTACTTAGCAAAAATTAAATGTGAAATCTGAAAATTAAAGAGTGTTAGTAGCTCACAGAAAATTCTAGAATTGCATAAGATAAACCCAAGTGAACTTCCAAAATGATCTTGAATTAAAAACGGTCAAAATAACCACAAAAATCTGCCTAAAGGCTCAAGGAAACAGCCCAGATTTAATGTGATTAGCACAAAACCCTAATCATAAGATATGATTTTACGAAGTCGTAGGGGCAGATTTAATTCTGTTACTTGCCGTTAGGAAATTGATGCAGAACATAAATAATTCTAATGAAAACAAGCTCTAAAATAATGCAAAATGATAGATATTACCTAGGCTTGGCGGCTTAGAAATATGGAAAATAAATCAACCCTAGAATATTCAGATTTATAGCTAATAAAAGGAAAAATAAAAGATGCCAAGTGCCTTGAATCCTTGGGCTCATGGGGTCTTAGAGATAGTTTTCCTTGGGCTTAGTTTGATACTACTTGGAGCCGGACAAAAAACTTGACAATTCCATCCTAAGCCTTTGGGGTTTGATGCAAAATCCTTCCAAGGAAGAATCACCCTATAGGCATACACCTTTGACAACTAGATCTAGCATATACCCTAGCCTATGCTCTCTTGAACTTGCAAAACTCAAAGATGCCAACTACAAGCAAGCTAGCAAAACTAAAGCATATATCAAGCAAAGAGATTTTTTTACACTTAGATTCAATGGAATGAATTTATTTATCTATGAACTAGATCTATAAATTTGACAATAGAAAATAACATATTACCTCAAGATTAGTTTCACCAATAATTCCTCACTAAGTAAGAAAGATCTCCGATAAAAAACTCAAGAGCTTTGAGACAAAAGATAGCTTTATTCTCCAATCCACAACAGCAAGATACAAATGAGAGGAGAGCCTCTTATATAGGACTTTGGATAAACAACCCTTCAAATAAAAGAATAATATCTTGGGCTAAAATTTTAGACTTATCCTAGGGAGGAGCAATATCCTCTAGACATGGTCAAAATAATATAAAATATGAGTTGGTTAGATTAACCACCCCAAAACCCTAGCTAATTTGCTCAAGAAAGGGGGGCGCCCCACTAGATCTAGGAATACATGGTAAAAAAGGTAAAATGATCCATAAAAGCATGCAACTAACCCCTCAAAAGGTGCCACGTGTGAGACGAAATGTGGAGTGGCTTTTTCTTGACAACATTTTTTCAAGTTGCCAACTTTATTGGTTATTGGATTTTCTATTATAACCACTTTTTAAAAATCTCGTGGCCACTCTGCGTCTAATGGTGTTGAGATTGCTCAATTATCATCACTTTCTGAAAAATATAAATATAACTGCTCCCAAAGCTAGGATGCTCCTCCAAAGTGATTTTTGAATTAATCATAATTGCAAACATTAGGTACTTTGGTTAATTAGTGTGATTAGTTCTATTTCTTCAATGGCTTTAATTAGTCAAACTAAAACCTTAGAAAACCTAAGACAATGCATTTTAATTAATTCATTACTTCAAAAGTACAGTTATTAACACTTCAAAACTTAGATGGACTCTAAGTTTATGGTTCATGATTCATAAAATACTGAAGTGTTAATTAATTGCCTTATTGCCTTAGTCAAGTATCCTTTTACTCATCAGTTAGAGGAAGTGCATCATGTGCCAAGGGTTTCATCCCAAGTTTAAATATGAAATGCTTCCAAACATGAATAAATCACATAAAATAATTAACAATTATACCTTTCTAATGGCTCAATAACTTATGTATTGTTTGACCAAACAAAACATTAGGCATTACCATGGTGTGACCAACATTAACCCCTATCACATGTGAAAACCTCTAAGCCAAAGCACATTCCCTATATTTCTAAGTAAAGTGAGGGTGGTGAAATGAATGTGATATTTAAGGAGGAAAGGGGGTCTTCGTAAGTTAATCATCATACCAAATGGGTATAGTATAAGTTTTCTCTACAACTTCCAAGATCTAGGGGTTATGGATTTTTCTTCCACATTTGCCTCATGAAAGGGAGTGCTTTTGTGTCATGAGTTACCGTTGCAATCTAAGGGATTACATGGAATATAAACAACATAAAGATAGAAGATAATCCATTCATATCATTATACAAGAGAAGATACCAAATTAAAGGGAACAACAACAACAATTATCTTATATCGGAGCCAGGATATATACAAAAATAATGGAAGTTTGCTTGAATCATGGCTCACCAGCCTATATATACTATTTTGCATGTAGTTATTCGGTTACAAAAGTAGTTATGTTGGCTTAACCGACTGACCATTTCCACAAGACCGATCCGATGGTGGTTCGTCGGAGGACCTAGTTGGATGGTCGACTAGGCTCCTCCAACAATTACCCTTTGCTTCCACCCTTTGTTCCCTTTATCTTCTTTTTCTTTCTTTTTGCTTGGTCCCCTTTTCTTTAGATTTAGCTTTGATAACCATGGGACTTAGGGAATGGGCCTTTGGCAAGGGGAAAATGTAATTTTTACATTTTTAATTTACCAACATCAACATTATATAACTATATTATTTTAGGCTTGATTTATGCATTCATACATGGGAATGGTTTTGAGATATTTTAAAAATGCATTTGGTATACCACCTACACAGGGGAAATTGATGGAAATGTATGAAAGGTCTATTGAAATGGAAAATGTGTAGGGAAAATGTTGTGAAATGGATGAAACACCCACTTAGTTCACTAGGGGTACAACTCAACATTTGGGATGACATTCTTGTCTAAGGGAAAATTATGACCTACACCAAGACATACGGTAGAAACAAAAAAAATCAAGTATTTATGAGCTTCTATCCAAGCATAAAAGTAACCTCCCATGATCATATCAACATAAAAAATAACATTCTAAGTGTCAACAAGGGATAAATGAATCATAACACAAGCATATCAGAGACCATGAATAACATCAAGGAACAAGAAAAATCTGACCATGTTGGAACAATCTTCACCAATGATCTATAGCATACAACATATCTCATATCTGGACAATGTCTTCGATAGGATCAAGCCAAAACTGATCAATATGTCACCTTTGTTGTTCAAGGGCAACATTTGGCTCCAACTGTGGGACATGTACTCTAATGGAGGGTTCATGAGAACTCCAAAATCTCCACACATGTTACCTGGACAACCTCACAAGATAGCCATCAAGTGTTGGAGAGGTATCAAGACACAAGTGCCTTTACCTACCCGTATGATAATACAATCAAAACATTAAAGTTCTATGGAGACTAGTTAGATCAAATTTTCTTATTCATAACTGAAAGCAAATGCATGACTTGAATATACAAAATGAAATGTATGAAATCAAAATGTACCAAGTTAAGAAATCAATCATCATGCAATAAACACACAATCCTAATGCTTATGCTAAAGAGCTTATTATTCCTACCCTATTCTAAGCTTGAGAGCAAGCAATCACTAGGTGAAATTATAAACCCAATGCAACCATGTGATCATCTCATCAAGGCCATGGAATCTTCCCCTGTGTTTGATACAAACCAAAATAAGGAAATATCAAAATCCACATAGATATACAGTAGAATGTCCATGAAATGTAGGTCTAATTCTAACATGTGCTCATGAAATATAGGACTAATTTTAATTCTTAAATGTTACAACATGAAATAGTATGTATGATTAAAGTCCCAATGAACAAAGCTAGCCCAACTATAACCTAGAGGTGTTACCTACTATAACCTCAATAACCACCCCTCTATAATTTAGGTTGGGTTTTCTCCAACTCAAGGGGGGCTTCCCTAGGATATGATTACTAAAGCATAGAAAAATCATGCACATGGTGATTTGGTAGAGTAACTTCAACAAAACATTTTTTTGTGTTGTAATATATAGAATAAAGGGGTGATGAGAATACCATGAAGACTAGTGCCAATGCCCAAGGCAAACTGAGTCAAAGGAATCTAGTCCAGTAAAGGGGTTAGTTCGTGAAGGGTTAGGGAAATTTGGGGTTCTTTCACATTCCACAATTAAACCTAAACATGTTACAAAATGATAAATAAAAATCACTAGGAGATCCCATAAAGGGGAAACTTAAAATGTTTGCAACTAGTGTGTGTTTTATAAAATGAAGTATTAGAAATAAAATATTCTTAAAGATGACAAGATGCTATAATAATACAAATCATTCATAAATCATAAAAGGATTGGAGGATATTTTCTCTCAACCCTTCAAATGAGACAATTATTCCCTTCTATGACCCTAATTACAAGTGTAGTTATTGTACAAATCACTTGCAACTTTAAAGACGAGAACAAGGAAACCAAAACTTATAATGGAAAAATAATCCTTACAATTCAATTGGATCCATGAAAGATATGTCTATTAGGCTCCAATAGAGGGGGGACTCTCAAAATCCAAATCTGAGTACAAATGAGGAAGAGGCTCTGTTATATAGGAGAGGAGGTCAAATTCCTTTACAATAAAATAATAATAAAACTATCAAAACCCTATATCTATCCTCAGATGGAGTAAACAAATAAAAATACTGCTCTAAAATCTAACCAACTCTAACAAACTCTCAAAAAGAAGTGGTCCATGCCACTTGTACCATGCTAGAAATACACAAGGCCTCATGAGGGAGGGCATATAATCATGAGAGAGAAAATGTAAGGAAGACGTCCACGTACTAGCTTCCAAAGGCTCTCCAAGAAGAAGGTGCACCAAGGAAATGGTTAATAAATGATATGGAATAACCCCCAAAGTGGACAACCTCAGTAACCAACCTCCAACAATAAGTGCATCATGCCCTAAAAGGTGGAATGACCTCAATCAACCATGGATCCACATGTGAATCCATTAATATATGCCAACAACCTCCAAAAGGTGAATACGTATTCATGGAAATCCTAACAAGGGGATGATCCCTCCTCAAATAGTCAAACAAATGGTTAGGGAAGGGGGATGATGATGTGTCCACTCAATAATACTCTAGAGACCACCATCATGCATACAAATATGTAGTGGGAGATCCATAAGGGTGAAATACATGAAATAAACTCTCAAATAAAAAGTATATGATACCCAAGTGCTAGAAATAGTTCCAAAAAGACCAAAAAATGGCCTGAAAGATGACCCAAGCGCTCTCAAACCGATAGGAATATTGTTGATCTTTTTGCACAATTGGAAATATTTAGAAATATATTTCCAACCATATATGGCACTCCTAGTCCGCAAATAGAGCTAGGATGATTGAGATTGACCCTCCTAAAGAAAAGGTACCAAACTGTTTAAAAACGACTCAGAAAGCAACAAAAAAGGCTTGGAAAGATGACTTGAGTACTCTCAAACCCCTAGGAATCTCGCTGGGCATTTTCTGTTTTTAGATATCCTTTGGAAAGAGTTTTCCATCCATATATCACACTTTCTGCTAGGGTGCTGGAGGACCAAGGGTTTGAGGATAGGGTCCTATTTTTCCTAATTCACCCCACAAACAATAGGAAAATCAACTACAAAACATGAACACATGCCAAGGATTCACACTATCATGAATACCATCAATATACCAGTGTTGCAAATATTGACGATATATTGCTGGCTTTGTGATATATCAAGATGTGAACTCCAAGTCAATAATTTTGGATGAAAATCATGATTTTTGTCTTTTTTCCCCTTGAACAATGTGAGTTGACACAAAAAATCACCGACCCGCGAACGGACTGGCATATAACCCCAAATTTTGAATTTTTCTTTTCATTTTTCAATCAATTTGGGGGTTTGGAGAGCATAAGAGGTTTCAAACATTTCTCTTGGAGTTAAGCACTAGAGGCACAGTGTTTCCATTTGCCACCACCAATTTATTGTGGAATGGGGATTAAGTGCAATTAGTGGTTTCCACATTTGAAGGTATGTGTAACCATTTGTTCATTGTTTTTGTTCTTTTTTTTTATATATTTTTGATAGGTTTATGATTTTTTGATAATTTTTCCTCTTCTTGCCAATTTGTAAGGGGAGATCTACCATTTATGTAAAATCTAGATCTGTTTCTTTTTGCAACATTTTTTTTTGGAAATTTCAAAGTGTCAACTAACTTCATGGTTTAGTCTTGAATCTTAATTTAAATTTCCATTTTTCTTTTCCCTAGGTTGAATCATTGATGTTTGAAAAATTAAAATGCTGAAAGATTTGGACTCTATATGGTGATCCCTTAAACAAGAATACTCGACAAAAATGAATTACAAGTTGCGTGGGAAGGAAATGATAAGGGGAAATCAATTTACCTTGCACAAATTTTAGGGCATGAAGTGGGAATTTGTGAAAAAGAAACACCACAATTTTTTAACATTTCCAATAAATCACTTTAGGACATGGATAGGATAGATGTGAGGGCATCAATGAGAATGAGGTTGCAAAAAGTGAACCGAAAGTGAGAGCTTTACCTTAGCCACACCTTCTAGTTCCACAATTCCCTCAATGACCTCAACTTTCTTTGTTCCAAACACCACAATTGGTGCACATCCTTCTATCTGGTTAATGGTTAAAATAAAAGATAAGTAAGTGTTAAATTATTGTAACTTCAGAAGATATTCTATTGTACTTTTGTTGTATTCTCCTTTGGAGATGTTATTCCTCCATTCAGAGATGTAGTTGATGTAATAGGTCATGTGAAAATCATGAGGTAAAACCTACTTTGCAAGTTGAGGCAATAGTACCCACAAAATTAATATATAAAATGTATTTTGTGTCTTCCTAGGTAGGTCTCCCACAATTAGAGAACTTGGCCGACCTAGTCAGTTAGTTGAGTCACTCACTTGATGAATATAAATAGGTGAGGCACCTCTCTCATTATGACACACTCACTCAAGCAAGTTTGTAAGAGAGAGAAGAACAAGTGCGCTGGAAAGAAGAGAGAGCAGTAGTTTTGGTTTTATACTGCTTTGGTTAAGTTCTATACTGAGGAAGTTTTGTGGGGATTTCTCCCTTGTGGTTTCCCCGAGGAAAATCTTTGTGCTCTCTTGTGTTGCTGTACTTGTATTTCTTTTAGTGATCCTTTGCTTATGGTTATGATGCTAAATGTTTTAGATCTTATATAACCATTAAAAATATAACATGGTATCATATCCACCCTGAAAGAAGTCTTTGTACATCCGAAACACTGCTACAACTACAACTACTGGAGATTAGGGTTTCATGCTTAAAAACCCTAGAAGGAAAAATATAGTCATCTTGGAATTTTCAATATAACTCAAGTTTGGCGAAGGATCAGGAGCTAAAAAATTTATAGGCCAAAGATGAAATATTTTTGTACCTTGTGTGAAAGTTTCATTCGCTATAATATAGGAGATATGATTCCTCCAATGCAGGGTTCCAACCTCTCCCAGAATTCAGAATTAAACATGTGACCTAGGGAGAATTGCTATATCTTCGGATAGGAAGGTCCAAATGAAATTCTCATGATATTGCAGATAGGGCACAAAATTTAGTTTTTTTGGTCAAAGTTTCAGACCATGAAGGAGAAACAGTGACATGTGGAAGTCGGTACAAGTTCACTATGCTGAACAATCCTAAAATAAGTCACCTTGGTAAACGTCGCATAAGCCCTACTTGGTGAATCCAATTCTGCTCTAACTTGTGGGGTTGGAAAGAAGAAATACAAGGATACTGCAAGATGAATTCTTAGACATTGAGGAGTATAAAATTCATAGCTATAGCAGAAACAAGATCAGTCAATTATGTAGAAGAAACTTGAGAAAAATAGGGCTTCCTGTTCTGGGCACCTCCCTCCACCAATCAGTTGTAAAAGGAGGACCATCAAACTTGCCCTAGGAGGGTGCATCTTTCTATGTAATAAGTTTCTCATTTTGTGGACTTTCAATTTTTGACCTAACACTGCTGCCGAGAAAAATATGGCATCATGTATTTTGCAATTATGTCCATAGTTTTGGGAAAATAAGTATGTTTCCCAGCTTGCCTTGAGGAGGCACATATTTCTATCCAATAAGATCTGAAAGATACCCAAGTTGAAAAATTAGGGTTTCTCTGTCAAACCCTAGGTCCACCAGAAGTAGTCTTCCAGAAGATCCTTCAAGAAAGCATCAAGTTGAAGCAATCTCATTGGTAAGTTCTGTCCTCTCTATTTCCATTTGAGGTTCTCATTTTTATCATGATGGCAAATAATACCAAGATTGAGTACATGATTGAAATATTTGAGAACTTCTAAGCATGGAAGTACAAAGTGTTTCTCATACTTAAAGAAGCATGACATGGAGAACTATGTCAAAGAAGAAGCTGCAGATCCAGAGGGAGATGAAGTCAAAGCAAAGCAAAAGAAGGACATAGTCAAAACAAAGATGAGTATTTTTGTCTCCATTATCACATGTATCATCCTTAAAGACTCCCAAGGATATGTTCTATGCAATAAACAACTTGTACGAAGATGACCTTGAGAACTCAACTCAAGGATATGAAGGTGAAAATGTTAGAAAACACTCAATGTTACTTCACAAGGAGATCTCATCTCAAGGAGAAATTAAAATCCATTGGAGACAATGTCAAAGACACAGAATCATATATTGCAACCTTGAATGGTCTTCCAAGTTTAGTTAAGGGAGTTTTTCTAGAAGGAATATTACCTATGGAGGAATGCACATAAGAAGAAGATTGATTGATGGAAAAAGAAGAAGAGCTGGACGAATCCTAACAACTCATGCCAAGAAGAAGAAAGAACATTCTCGCAAGGAATAAAAGGACTTCAAAAGAAGGACATCTCACAACTAAAATGTTCAGTTGTGATGAAAAACGACACTTTGCGAAATAATGTCCCAAGAAGGAAGAATGTAAGGATGATATGATCAATAAGTACCGGTCTATCATACAGAGTGATGTTTGGATATAAGTTCAATACATGAAGGGAAGTTTTGTAAAGTAGTCCAAGTAGATCTATAAGATCAAGTACAACAGATCGAAGTATCAAAAGATACGAAGCAAGTTTAGTGGTTTCTATTAGAAAGAGAGAAATGATTATGGAAAGACATTGCTCTAGGGGATAGACACACCTCTTCAGTGATGGATATTACACTAGACAGTTGGTGTAATCAAAGTAGAAGAACATATCAAACACCTACATGGTTTAATACTCTTTACAAAGAACCACCTATGCACAAAAGGATTTGTACAAGATCAGTAGGCACCCATGGGATATCACATACAATTACATGAGGAGCTTGAGGATCAACTAAGATCCGAACCTTTACTACAAGGTTGAATATAGAAGCCTGCAAAGGACAAGAAGCTCATAGATGGGAGTATGAGAAAAATTGCAACAAATTTCGAGATGAAGGACCTTGATATCTAGTGACCTCGACAGGTGACATAGATGGATACAAAGAAAATTATTAGCAAAGTAGGATACCTGTCACTCCAATGTCCTAATGCAGTACAATATGCAGAGGGAGGATGGTGCTCCACCTTAGAGGGAGTGACTACGGTAGATCTCAAAGTTCAAGAATATTGACATGATTATTGGGATTAGAGGTCCTCAGAATCAGACGATGAAGTTGAACACATTGACAGAGACTCCAGTAATTCAAGAAGACAGAGATCAAGATGGATTCTACCAAACAAACAAAGATAATTATTTGAATTGTCATTTCCTATATATCTAGTTGGTCAGTTATGTACATATATATGTTCTTAGATTTAGGAAGTGTATTATGCATGTTAGAGTGTTTTACATTTATGAACAATTTACTTCCAATATGCATATGATGGGGAAGTGGATCATGGTGCTGTACAACATTCCATTGCTACTGATCTAGAATGAAACCTCTTTGCTGACATAATGTATTGGTAGAGATGGAAGGCATCTAGAAAGTTGCCGTATGTATACGGGATATGGATGAATGTTGTATTAGCTGAAATAGTTGCATAATTATATAACACATATATTTTTGCATAATAATTTCATTATGAATATGTTATTAAATGTTTCTAATCATACAACTGTATTTGACTTGTAGGAAGAATTGCATGCAATCCCCTACAAGAGAAGAATGCTGAAGTTACAGATGCACAAAAGAAGAATGATGCAAGTTATGGATGTACGATGCAATTGCAAATCTACAAGAGAAGAATGATAATGATCAAGTTGCAGAATGGAGCTGTAAAGCTCAAGTATGTTCCTAAAAAGGATCATGTAGCAGATGTGTTGACTAAGCCTCTGTCTTGTGTACAATTTGAATACTTTCGAGACAATATTGGTGTGGTTCGAAAGGACCTTCCTTGAAAGGGGGAGCGGTGATGATGATGTTGCAGTGGGATTCTATCATCCATGGAAATTAGTCCTAAAGTGATCTGCATACTTTTGTCTCTGTGATGTGGTTAGGATTGTATCATCATGAGACATTAGTCCTAAAATGATCCACAAAATTTTGTCTCCATGATGTGCTTAGGATTGTATCGTCCCTGGACATTAGTCCTAAAGTGATACAAATTATTTTGTCTCCGTGATGTGGTTGGGATTGTATCATCCCTGGAAATTAGTCCCAAATTGATCCCCATAATTTTGTCTCAATGATGTGGTTAGGATTGCATCATCCTTGGACTTATGTCCTAAAGTGAGAGGGATTGATCTACCCGTAATTGGATCATGTGTTGTTGAGATAGTTTCAGTATTCTTATACTGATATGACATGTTCAATATTTTCATACTAATGTTGATGTGGCAAGTTCAGTATTTTCATACTGATGTTGATGTGGTAGGTTCAGTATTTTCATACTGATGATATGACAGGTTCAATATTTTCATATTGATGTTGATGTGGCAAGTTTAGTATTTTCATATTGATGTTGATTTGGCAGGTTCAATATTTTCATACTGTTGATATGACAGTTTCAATATTTTCATACTGATGTTGATGTGGTAAGTTCAATATTTTCATGCTAATGTTAATATGGTAGGTTCAGTATTTTCATACTGATAGGTTCAATATTTTCATACTGATAGATTCAGTATTTCTATACTGATGTTGATAAAACTGTTTCAATATTTCTATATTGATGATGATGACCTAGTTTTAGTATTTCTATACTGATGATGATGAGGTAGTTTTAGTATTTCTATGCTGATATTGATGATGATGTTGCTTCAACATTTCTAAGTTGATGCCGATGATGTAGTTGTGGTCCCAACACCTTGTCTTGATGATGCCGATGATGTAGTTGTGGTCCCAACACCTTGTGTTGATGATACCGATGTGGTTGTGGTTCCAACACCCTGTGCTGATAATGTTGACATGGTTGAATTCACAACACTTTGTGATGAAGATGATGATGTTCCAGCATATCTATGCTAATGATGATATAACATTTATTGATGACGTATCTTTACCACTAACATGCTAACGATGTTGTTGTTGTTTCATTATTTACATACTGATGATGCAGATAATAATGGTTCAATATTTACATACTGACGTTGAAAATGATGTTTCAGTATTCACGTACTGATGTTGTAGAAGATGATCCAATACATAGAAGATGATTCAATATCCACATACCGATGTTGCAGAAGATGATCTAGTACTCATAGAAGATGATTTAGTTACCGCATACTGATGTTGCAGAAGATGATCCAGTACTCATAGATGATTCAGTATCCACATACTGATGTTACAGAAGATGATCCAATACTCATAGATGATTCAATATTTATATACTGAGGTTGTAGAAGATGATCCATGTTTCATAGATGATTCAATATTTACATACCGAGGTTGCAGAAGATGATCTAGTATTCTCATACTGAGATTGATGATGAAGATGCATGTGTTGTTCCAAAACTTCCTATGACATATAGAGATTCAACAGTCACCTGTACAATTTTGATGATGGTTGTTGTTGATGTAGAATACCTTCATAGTTAAGAGGGAGTGTTAAAGTATTGTAAGTTCGAAAAATATTCTATAGTAATTTTGTTGTATTCTCCTTCGGAGATGTTATTCCTCCATTTAGAGATGTCCTTGATGTAATTGGTCATGTGAAAGTCATGAGGTAAAACCTCCGTTGTAAGTCAGGGTAATAGTTACCACAAAAGTAATATATAAAATGTATTTTATGTCTTCCTAGGTAGGTTGGCCCTAATTAGAAAACATGGCCGACCTAGTCAGTTAGTTGAGTCACTCACCTGATGAATATAAATAGGTGAGGAATATATCTCATTATGACACACTCAATCAAGCAATTTTGTAAGAGAGATAAGAACAAGTGCGCAAGAAAGAAGAGAGAAGCAGTTGTATGGGTTTTACACTGCTATGGTTGAGTTCTATACTGGGGAAGTTTTGCGGGGCTTTCTCCCTTGTGGTTTCCTCGAGGAAAATATTTGTGTTCTCTTGTGTTGTTGTACTTGTATTTCTTTCAGTGATCCTTTGCTTATGATTATGATGCTAAATGTTTTAGATCTTGTATAACCATTAAAAATATAACAGTAAGAAGCATATAGGCTTGTGGGTATATGTTTTTTATGGAGTGACATTCCTTTTAGTATTGCTAATAACAACCATTTCTACTATCTTGTGTTTGATGTCGCTACTATTATTGTCTTGGGGTACAAGGACTATAATTATGAGGAGTTAAGAGGGGATATCCTTCAAAATCAAAAGGTTCACTGCACTCATAGATTGGAATATATTAAGGAGTCAAAGGAACTCACTAGATGCAATGTTATGTTAGATGGTTGGATTGACCAGAAGGGAAGGACCCTTCTTAATTTCATGGTTGTTTTCCTCGGGGAGATAAATTTTATTAAATATTTTCATGCATCTGCAGATATTAAAGGTGAATAATTATTATGTGAGTTGTTGAATGAGTTCTTCCAATATCTAAGTCTAGATAACATTGTCCAAGTCATAATGTATAATGCTTCTAATTATGTGGTTGTTGGCATGTTGTTTATCTTGAGGTATCCAACCTTGTTTTGGACTCCTTATTCCATGCATTGCATTGGTTTGATTTTAAAGGATATTGGCCAAATTTCTTATATCGGAGATATTATTGAATCGGCTAGGAGCATCATGTTGCAGAAGATGATCCAGTATGATCACACCATACATCTATGTTATTTTGATGACACAATTCACAAATAACACAAATTTGTTGTGTCTGATAATCACATGTTTTACCACTAGCTTCATTTCACTTCGATCTCTCTTGGATTCTATGTGGGAGGTGAAGAGAATGTTCCTTTCAGATGAGTGGCATGCATTTCATTTAGCACTAAACTTGAGGGGCAATCCATATGTAGGATAATGTCATACCAAGATATTTTTTGGGTAGGCATGGAGGAGGTGTGTGCCATTAGTGAACTTTGGTAAAGGTTCTTTAGTTTGTTGATAAAGACGAGCCCACAATGGGTTACTTGTATGAGGCTATGGATAAGGCCAAAGATCCTTCCATGCCTATTATGAGGACAATGGGGATGACATGTATGAGAACATATTATTGATATGGAGGGGACGCCATGAGAACATGTATTATTGGTATGTTCTCATATGAGAAAAATTTAATTCTAATATGCATATGATGGGGAAGCATATCATGGTGCTGTACAACATTCCATTGCTACTGATCTAGAATGAAACCTCTTTGCTGACATAATGTATTGGTAGAGATTGAAGGAACCTAGAAAGTTATCGTATGTATACGGGATATGGATGAATGTTGTATTAGCTGAAATAGTTGCATAATTATATAACACATATCTTTATGCATAAGATTTTTTCATTATGAATATGTTATTAAATGTTTCTAATCATACAACTGTATTTGACTTGTAGGAAGCATTGCATGAATTCACCTACAAGAGAAGAATGATGAAGTTGCATATGCACAAATGAAGAATGATGAAGTTGTAGATGAACAAAAGAAGAATGATGAAGTTGCAGATGCACAAAAGAAGAATGATGCAAGTTATGGATGTACGATGTAGTTGAAAATATACAAGAAAAGAATGATAAAGAACAAGTTGCAGAAGGGAGTTGTAAAGCTCAAGTATGTTCCTACAAAGGATCATGTAGCAGATGTGTTGACTAAGCCTCTGTCTTGTGTACAGTTTGAATACTTTCGAGAAAAGATTGGTGTGGTTCGAAAGGACCTTCCTTGAAAGGGGGAGTGGTGATGATGATGTTGTAGTGGGATTGTATCATCCATGGACATTAGTCCTAAAGTGATCCGCATCATTTTGTCTCCGTTATGCGGTTAGGATTGTATCATCCCCAGCCATTAGTCCTAAAATGATCTACAAACTTTTGTCTCCATGATGTGGTTAGTATTATATCATCCATGGACATTAGTCCTAAAGTGATCCACATAATTTTGGCTCCATGATGTGGTTGGGATTGTATCATCCCTAGACATTAGTCCTAAATTGATCCTCAGACTTTTGTCTTAGTGATGTGGTTAGGATTGCATCATCCTTGGACTTATGTCCTAAAGTGAGAGGGATTGATCATCCCGTAATTGGATCATGTGTTGTTGAGATAGTTTCAATATTCTTATATTGATATGACAGGTTCAATATTTTCATACTAATGTTGATGTGGCAAGTTCAGTATTTTCATACTGATGTTGATGTGGCAGCTTCAGTATTTTCATACTGATGATATGACGGGTTCAGTATTTTCATACTGATGTTGATGTGGCAAGTTTAGTATTTTCATATTGATGTTGATGTGGAAGGTTCAATATTTTCATACTGTTGATATGACAGTTTCAATATTTTCATACTGATGTTGATGTGGTAAGTTCAATATTTTCATATTGATGTTGATGTGGCAAGTTCAGTATTTTCATACTGATAGGTTCAAAATTTTCATATTGATAGGTTCAATATTTCTATACTGATGTTGATAAAATAGTTTCAATATTTCTATATTGACAATGATGAGGTAGTTTTGGTATTTCTATACTGATGATGATGAGGTAGTTTTAGTATTTCTATACCGATATTGATGATGATGTTGCTTTAAAATTTGTATGTTGATGCTGATGATGCAGTTGTGGTCCCAACACCTTGTGTTGATGATGCTAATGATGTAGTTGTGGTCCCAACACCTTGTGTTGATGATGTCGATGTGGTTGTGGTTCCAACACCCTGTGCTGATAATGTTGACATGGTTGAAGTCACAACACTTTGTGATGATGATGATGATGTTCCACCATATCTATGTTGATGATGATATAACATTTATTGATGATGTCACTTTACCACTAACATTCTAATGATGTTGTTGATGTTTCAGTATTTACATAATGATGATGTAGATAATACTGATTCAGTATTTACATACTGACGTTACAATTGATGTTTCAGTATTCACATACTGATGTTGAAGAAGAAGATTCAATATCCACATACTGATGTTGTAGAAGATGATCTAGTACACAGAAGATGATTCAATATCCACATACTGATGTTGCAGAAGATGATTCAGTATCCACATACTGATGTTGCAGAAGATGATCCAGTACTGATAGAAGATATATATATATATA
>LPNX010146907.1:31644-42620 GCA_001517045.1 Pseudotsuga menziesii
AATCACATGTTTTACCACTAACTTCATTTCACTTTGATCTCTCTTGGCTTCTATGTGGGAGGTGAAGAGAATGTTCCTTTCAGATGAGTGGCATGCATTGTCATTTAGCACTAAACTTGAGGGGCAATCCATATGTAGGATAATGTCATACCAGATAGTTTTTGGGTAGTCATGGAGGAGGTGTGTGCCATTAGTGAACTTTGGTAAATATTCTTTAGTTGGTTGATAAAGATGAGCCCACAATGGGCTACTTGTATGAGGCCATGGATAGTGCCAAATAATCCTTCCATGGCTATTATGAGGATAAAGAGGACGACATGTATGAGAAAATATTATTGATATGGAGGGTCATTAATGAAAAATGGAACAATACACTCTATATCCCCATTCATGATGCAGGGATCTACCTCAATCCTGTGTTTTCTATCTCTTGTGGTTCTAGATTTGATGCTGATGTTATGGATGGATTACTCTCATGTGTTCAAAGGATGGCCAAGTCTGAAATAAAGCGCATAAATTTCTAAAGAAATGGAAATATATAAGATGGATGGTGGAAAGTTTGGCTTTGACATGACTATTCAATATCATAAGACTGAAATGCTAGGTATGCTTCAAGTTCATTGTGTTTCAAATTTCAATGCCTCTTCTTCCATTATTTCAAACTTTCAAATTTCAATGTTATTTCTTATTTTTCTCTTATTCATTGTAGATGCTTGGTGGATAAGCTATGGATTAAGAGTACTTAATTCAAAAAAGATTCCCATTCAGTTTCTTATCCAAACATGTAGCTTGTTAGGATGCAAACACAATTGGAATGTGTGTGAGAAAATACACACCAAGAAGCACAACAAGTTATTTTTTTTAAAGTCATTTTAAATTTTATTCCCTGTCATGCTTTAAATTATATATTATAAAATGTAAATTATCATTTATTATTTATGATCTCATATAGGTTGGAATCCCGATGGTTCAATGACATGGTCTACATATACTACAACCTTCGATTGTGGGTGAGGTAGCTTGAGAAAACGCTTGATATGGACACCATTTAGTCATTGGATGTGATTGACACCATTGTTGCATGGAGGGTGTATATTGAGAAGCCTGTCATTGACTCAACTCCTGATTGGTTACATGAGGATTTACAAGGAGGTGGCAATAGAGGAGAAGGATGTTCTAGAGCCGGCACCTTTATAGGAGGTGGATATTGATGTTGGGAGTGTGCCACCACCTTCATAGACACATACAGTTAGAGACACAACGAGATGGACTTGGACATACCTATAACACTAGCATATGACATTAGACTCTAACTTCTACCTATTCTAGATGAAGCTAGAGTGTATATTTTCCTTTTGTTAGAGTACATCAGAGTCCACTGCCATCCATATGGCCTTGTTTATTAGGAGGAAAATACATTAACAGAGCCATCACCCTTTCTCATAGAATAGGTAGAGGGAATTACTAGTTTATTTATTTTATTTCATTATACTCTGTAGATCTCATATGAATCATGATGGTGAGATACATTTATTTTCTTTTGAGGCTCAAGGGTTAGTAGGCTCAATACTCACTACTTAGGAGCCAGGAGTCAGGAATAAGGACACGATTTAATATTGATGTGTGACTTATCACTAGACATCTTATACATCTTATATATCCATTTTATTTTCAAATTTATGTGGCATTGTGTTTTTTTGATGTTGTTATTCATATTTCTTTACATGTTTAAAAAATAAAAAAAATGAATTTAATTTTTTATTTATTTTTGAGTGTGTCGATTTTTCCGATATTTTACCCAATGTTGTTGATAAGTTGTTTTGGACCCTCGACAATATTTTTTCCAACATGATGTTTTCAACATTTTATTATACCATCTAGGGAGACCATCCATCCATGAGAGAAACAACAAAAATAAGGAGAAAGTGACAAGCAACGACAAAGTTATCATGAATTAGCCAACATCCTTCTTCATGCAAACCATGCACACACACTACACATGCCAAGGAAACAAGTAGGAACTCAATTGATTTAGATTCCCATTAAGGATATGGGTGAAACCATATGATCATAAACTAGGGTGTTCTATTATATAGGCCTCCAATGACTACCCTAACATCCATTCAAATGACAAATACAAGGGCTCTTCAAGAGAAACCATCCATAATAACAAGGAAATGAACGAATGAGGAGAAACACCATATATCAATAAGCATCCAAAAACTAATAAATAATTGAGAATGCGGCATGAACATCTCGAATCTAGCATCCAAGGCCTCATCAACCCCTATGAATTTTATGATAAAATCACTGGTGGACACCCATGCAATATAGGGGTGTAGTCAAATAGTGTAGAAGTATTTTGATATGGCAGAGAACAATGAACACTACACCTATTATATCTCATGGACTTTCCCCAAAATGTGTCATGTCGGGAAAATACCTTTCCCTTTAGGCTTCACATATCTGCTAGAGGCAGATCCAAACTAGCTAAAGGAGGTGTCTCGAGTATTTCTTTCACAAGTACTAACCAAGAAAAGGATCTCATATTTCCAAACATAATTACATAACCACTTTTGACTGGAACTACAGGGTACTCTGGGGTTTAGGAAAAGGTAAGAAAACAATACCATGAGGGATCTCAATCTAAGGATGAAAGTGAATAAGAGTAGCAACAAAAAGATCCTAGAATGAGATTAACAAGTGACATACAAATAAACATATGCACATGCAAGCCACTTGAGAGAAAACAACACAAATACCTAACGGGTACCAAACACAGAGAAGGCCCATACACACATACAAACTAATGGATAATGGATCTGCCAACTAGAAAGGTTCCTTTCACTACCAGGATGGAATCAATTGTGACCATTTAAGGACTCAAGTTGAGTTCCTTTCCTGGTTGAACAAATCCAAGGATATCCTAGACTCTAAGGTTCAAAATTAATACTAGACATGGATTTTTGGATGGCTGTCCTAGAAGTTTGTTTATATAAATAAAGGTGTCATTGAAATAAAGCAAGTCTAGTTAGCTGAGATTATACCCAAGAGTCAAAGTGCTAAGGGAAAATATTTCAGCTCTTGCTCTAGTTAAATATGATGAAGTATATACTTTATTAATGCAATGGAAATGTATTTTCTAACCATATAGATGAGCTAAGTTTGAGTCAAATAATGACTTAGCACTAAATAAACTTCACAACAATCTAAAAATCAGATCTGATATGTTTGTGACAACAAAGGAAATACGCATGTATATGGCCTAAAATCAATGTTGTATGGCTGAAAATAACTATTGAGACTAGTGCGTCCCAAGAAAGAAATAAGCCCCCTAAAATATGCCTAAAAGTCACAACCATAAAACACTTGTTTTCAGATTTCTTTAGCAAAATATTAGTGCCACTAACCTCTATCCTAGACAATGAATGGAGCCTATCTCTCCTTTCCAACAACTTCTGAGCACAAGATGAGAATATATTTCTTGGGGTGCACTTGACAAATCCTCCATGCTCTCCACGAACCACACAAATCGACTTAGTTAGAAAAGACAAACACTAAATCAAATATGAATGGACTAAATGAAGATTGCATGTAAGTTCAAATGGGAGAACTAGAAATAAAAGGAAGGTAAGAGTGCAAATCGATTTCTTTTAAACAGAGTGTCCCTATTTATCAAAGAACCAGGGCACACTTATCTCCTATGGCTTTCTTCAACCTAAAAATCATCCCCAAAATTACATAGATTCAACAAGTGGTGACATATAGCAAAGGTCGGTAAGAGATCAAATCCATTTTCTAAATCTAGAAACAAGAGAGAACGAGTCACAATGTGTATGTTCTTTGTATTTTTGAAAATGGTAGAAGTCCATACAATAGAGATATCACTCTATTTTATAGATTGAGAGTGAGCCAAATCCATAATCCAAAGTGATGGACATATGAGATTACAGGATATGAGAGAAAGATCAATCGTTGGGATATTGTCTCTCATTTACAAATGATTAAAATAGATGAAAATGACTATATGATGGAAGGGGGTGAATTGCTTCCTTGGTCCAAGTGAAACTAAATAAATCTCAAGTGGTAAGTGTTATCCATCACTATGGTCCACTAGGGGTTTCCCTTTGTAATTCATTCCACTTTTTACATCATCGAAAATGCTAAAGTATAAGCTATTTTTGCCAATTTCGCTCCCTTATGAGAGAAGTGCGCCCACAATGAAGTGTTTAGCCAATTGTTGAGAAGGTGATGCCAAAATGGTAATATGCTGATTAAAATGTGTTTAGAACCTCATAATAGGAAAACATTAAGTTAATAATTCCCTTTCTTGGAATCCCATTCCCATACATTCCAAACCTTAAGAACTTTTTAAGTTGGACCTTAGGATAAAAATAGTGAAAGTGCTATTAACTGGATCTTTGAATTCACTTTCCCATAATGAAAAAAATGGTGCCACAGATGTTTTCCTTGAACTCAAATACCATAGAATGCACCATACGTATTCCCAAATCCAATCTGAAATACCTCGTTTTCAACAGCTCCAAATATTTAATTTATACTTAGGCTAAAAATTCAGACTTAGGAAAATATTTGCAATTTTAGCCAATTAATTCAAGTCCACCTCAAATGTTATTTGGATGGGTTCGATTGTACTCCAAAGACTGAGATATGATATATGATGAATATGTAACAATCCCATACTTGTGTTGACCCCTTTGACCAGGTCAAACTCGGGTTTGGCCAAGTAAAAAGGGTTAAACTTGATCAAACTTTGACCAATATGAAAAATGATGGGATAATCATGTGCATAGACTGTAGAGGATAATAAATACTTAATTATAAGAAATATTGACAAACAACTAAACATAATATCATATCCTATAACAAGTGATTACAATGTGACTCTTCATATGGCATGCCAACATAATACAAAAACATAACATCACACAAAGTACAAGTAAATGAGTCATATACATATTATCCTCTAATCAAAACCATCACATAGTTTTGCAAATATCTTCCTTCCTCAATGGGTGGATTGGGTGGTCAAATAGTCATAAGGCTTAGACATATGCATTGTTTATTAGTGGAAGGCATGAGTTTCTCTCGGTGATAAGGGAGACATGAGGTCTCCGTGACATTTTCTATTTTGGAAGAAAATAGGGAGCATGGTGTCTCACAAATGGATGATGTACTTAGAAGGTACCCCTTTGACTCTAGCAAGCCCCCCTTTTATTCACTTTACAACTTTGTTTTTCATTCATTTTTGTTTCTGATGCTTTTCTTTTCTTTCTTTGGATATTTTTTTGGAGCACTTTTCTACTTTGCAATATTTTAGTTGGATAATTACTGAAAGGTAATGGCCTTGTATTTCCTTCTGGGCACCGGTTATGACATGGCCTTATATCCACTTCCATTCACCATCCATATGCGATGGCGTTTCCATAGAAATTCCTTTTTAGAGCAAGTAGGCTTAACCTCTTAATTCAAGGAGTACATACTCTCCTAGTTGATAACCAATTTCAATAATAGGGAGCACTTGTTGAAATATGGGGCTAGTATTCTAGTGACTAAACCACTTGGGGTCAAAACTCAACATTGGTAGCCATGGAAATTTAAGGCTTCGTATAACTTTGTCACACAAATCAGAGCCGAGACACCAGTGAAGATATGGAGGCCATCCTAACAAAGAGGTCATAGAGGGGGAGAATTCTTGAGTCACTTAGTCGTATAAATATCAACATGGATTTGTATCATGCAAAGTGGAATGAGTGGAGTGGGGACAAGGTCAACATGGGGAAAGCAAAGGGTCAAGTTATGATCCAAGCAACACTATGGATACTTGTTAGAGAAAAAAATGTATATAACCCACAAACTAACACAAATTTATGTGACTCTATTCTAATGTCCTACTCATCATACTTATCAAATAATCAACAATTATAAATTAAATCCTAATCCAAGTCAATCCATCAATAGCATTGTCAACACCAAAATCTCACACACATGTGTCATTTTTGTGATTTTCACAGTAAGGCATCATCAACCCGTAGCATGCAACCCAATGAAGACATCCTCATCAAGATCCAAAAATAAACATGAGTCATAAGTGCCAAAGAAAAATAAAAAATACAAGGCCGTATGGTTAAAACTCTGTTTATGTGCACTATTGCATGCATTACTATTTTTATTCTCATGCTACCCTAGCAAGGAACTCCCTTGAATAGCCACACAACTATCAAAATGATGGGATATCAACCACCAATCATGCATTGAAGGATCATGAAGGCCCCTCACCAAAAAAAAATCAAACTTGTCTCCTCAACATGATGGATGGGCATTCAATATCCCCCATTGTGTACCTTGAATCTAGTTCATGAGGTGATGGGGTTCACATTTGGATCTAGTTGTTTATTGGACATCTCTTGGCCTATAAAAGGAATCCACGGGCATTCATATTGTAAGATAAATGTAGAGAAAGGTTATGCTACTAGAATTTCATTGAAGCTTCCACATAACTAATCTATTCCCCACTTATTAGCATTATCCAAGCTCCCTTGCATCCTTCCTCCAAGGGGAAATTGTTTCTCCCACTTGTTGTTCAAGATTTCTAGCATTTAATGTGGAAAAAATAGCCCCCCCTTAAGGGAGATTGTTGGACTCCCTTTGAATCCCACACCTCCTAGGTGACACTACATGTATTTGCTTGACCATTGGGAAATATAAAGTGGTTCTTGCATCGATTTCTTGTTATAATTTGAATCCCATTTTTCCCTTTGTTTATTTCAAGTTTTTTTAGTTTTTATTTTGTTTTATTTTACTAACAGGAGCTTGTAGGATCTACTTGGGGTTATCACATTTTCTTTATGCTGCACAATACTGGGCCTTGGAAACAACCTCAAAGGATTTCACCCAATGTGGGAGAGGATGCACACCTTTCTACATAATTTCCCATAACAACCATAAATAATCATCCATAAAAATAAATATCAAGACACACAATCTGGTACACAACTATAACATGTAGGATACATCATAATCATATACTATGAAACACTGTAAGTCAAGATCCAATCCTTTTTCCAATAGTTGAGAAATCCACTGTATGCAAGGTTCCAAAATGCATGACAAGGGATCCCAAAATCAGTAGGTAGATTACCACTCTTAAACTCTTCCCACTCAAC
The DNA here is from genome assembly GCA_001517045.1 of Pseudotsuga menziesii. Taxonomy (NCBI): domain Eukaryota; kingdom Viridiplantae; phylum Streptophyta; class Pinopsida; order Pinales; family Pinaceae; genus Pseudotsuga; species Pseudotsuga menziesii. The sequence continues at coordinate 38,832 of LPNX010146907.1, forward strand.
TGATCTGCTATACTCAAAAAAGTATATCTCATCCATTTGCAACTAATTCCATGTCTCTAGTAGTCATTGTAAGGGACTGCTAAAAAATATGGTCCGATCAAGCAAAAATGAGGAGTAAATCCCCTCCTAAAAAAATTGTGATAACAGGGGGTAACATTTGACCCCAACTGTGGGACATGTGCTCCTTTTTGGAGTGCACAAGAATATGATAATCTCAACATGTACATGTTAACATGAACCATCTCAAGACAACAAAACTAAAAACGACGTGGTAGGATGGATGGCCTCAACATCTGTAAACACCACATCATATCAATTGTTTTATTATATCAAGGTTTGGATTTAGACCAAATAATACACTAATATAAATGGAATTATACTCTAATGCTCATATTATAAGAGATATTATTATTTTCCTACCCCACTCTAATAATGTGAAATAGGAGCACGTTAAGTAAAATCATAGATCCAATGTAATCGCCTTATCATCTTATCAAGGCCGAATCCTCTTCCCTTGTGTTTGGTCATGGAATAGAACAAGGCCACATGAATCATTATAAAAATGAATACTGAAATATCCATAGGAATATGATTGAAATTAAATAAGATAGTATGAATTAAGATTATCAAATTCTTTCTAGGCATGGCAAGCCCCCCTACAAGCCTTTTCTATTAATGCTTGGATAGGGTTTGTGTATACATAATCTTTATCATCAGGAAGAAAATAATACGTTTGTAATATTATCCAAACCACCCTAAATATAAATATATTGAGGTTCCTTTAACATCATCGTATCCTCTAGTCATGAGGTGAAAATTGAGAGAAATTTATGAAGATGGAATTAATTTTTTTCACAACATTAGATCATGATAGAAAAAGTTGAAAATATGCCTGATTAGTATGTCTTGCTACCTTATATCATTTTCAATATGCAAAGACAATCTTCCATGGGAAAAATCGAATGAAATTTCCAAATTTAGATAAGGGAAATAAATATGACATTTTTGAATGAATAACCTACTGCGATAGGAAATTTGCAATAGTCAAAAAGTGATTTCTAGCCATAGATTCATAGTGCCTAAAAATTCCAACTAAAGAGTGAAAATATGGTTGGAAAAAATCTATAACAAATTCCTAGTGTCATGTCTCATTTCCTACCCTAAAGATGGGCTCAAGATGATCTTCCTCCAAATGCATCCAAGAATGTAGGGTTTGGTGGCTGGAAAATTTCCGCATCAAGATCATCACTAAGCAACCTCCAATCATGAGAAAAACATGCATAAGAAAGTGGAGAAAATGGTTGGAATTAAAAGGTGACCTAGATTCATAGGAAGTATAAAACTTCAACAAATATGCAAAAAAAGATCCTTATTCAACCCTAAATCATCAACATAAGTGCATGGAATTGAATGAAAATGATAATGGGGTATCTCATTAAAAATAGGATTTCTAAGGCCTTCACAAATTACACTTCAATTATGATATGAATCAGATATGGAATTACCAACAAATATCCAATAATCCTCACCCATACTATGATCAAAATCATGAAAATGTCCTTCATTAAAATCATATCCATGGATATCACTAACTTCATTAATAGCACAAAGATACTCAAATATATAATATTCAAAAGAGTTTTCTTTAAGAATATCAAAAAGAGAAAAAATCACCAAATTCTCATCTCCATAAGGAGAACAAGTTGGAGAATCAATGTCTTGATCAAATATGTCTTCATCATGAACCTCTTCAAGTGTTTTATCTGCAATGTGTTCTTCAACAAAATAATCCTCTTCTTTATCTTCCTCTTGATCATGACCCTTCAATATATTTTCAACAACTTTCTCTTTAAACAAACCCTTGATATATTCAACACTGGTCATCCATTTCTCATGATATTTAGGAGTCCATTTCCTACAAAATACCTTAGCTGAATGTGCAAAAGATGATATCCCTCCTTTGACCAAACCAACCAACCAATGCATGGAATTGTCATGAAGAGTACCTACAAGTTTTTTATTATGAGTTCATCTTCATAATCAAGACCAATATCAGACAATACTTTTAGGAGGATGCAATGTATTCTAACACTGAATCATTACATACGCCAAACTTCAATAAAAACTCTCTAAATTTTTGAAAAATGATTCCATCATCCTCATGTGGATATTCATTTCATCTTCATAATCAAGACCAATATCAGACACTACTTTTAGGAAGGATGAAATGCATACTAACACTGAATCATTACATCCACCAAACTTCAATACAAACTATCTAAAATTTTGAAAAATGATTCCATCATCCTCATGTGGATATTCAAGGATATTTGAAAAGTCAAATTGAGGACAGATATATGGATCAATACTCACCATATTTTCTCATTGAAAAAGTAACTCATACAAAAATGTGTGGACTCACCATGGTGAGTCGTCAATGCCTTCAAAATGTTTCTTTCTTCACCATACAAAAAACTAATATTAAAAAAATACAAAGGAACATAGGATTCATTCCTTAACAGAGTCACCATGTGAGAAGACAAATACGCAATAATAACCTCACAAAAATTGTTATGAAGCATGATCTTCAAAATTTATAGGAAAAGGGATTTATCCTCATCAACAATGTCAAAAATTTATACAATGAACTAGAATGTATGATTAAGTCCCTAAAAAAAAATTTAGCCCAACTATAACTTAGAGGTGTTACCCACTATCAGGTCAATAACCACCTCTAAGTATTTTGCGTCTTCTCCGACTTGTTGATGTATTTGTAACTTCGGAATGTATTCACTTGCATATATTATGTCTTGTACTCTGATGTTTATTCCGGGAAGTATCTGTAATGTATTTGAGTCATGTCATGCCCCGATGTTCCTATCGGGAGATTCAATAATGTAAACAAGTCATGTCAAGTCATTGTGGGTAACCCTCCTAATGTTCAAGGGTTAAAGTCCCCAGAGTTCCGGGGCCCTAGGGTTATTAGACTCTCCTAGAGAAGTTGGCCCTAGTGAGTTATTGTCAAGTCGATAATTAGTATAAATAGAGAGTGAGCCTCTCTATTTATCACACACTCACTCACACTCAGTTGTAACGCATAACTGAGAGAGAAGAAGTTGCTGGGGCTAGAAAGAAAGAGGCTACTGCTGTCGAGAGATCATCTTACTGTTTTGGGGTTTTACTTTTGGTGCTGATTCTATATCTAAGGAAGTTGCGGGGTTTTCTCCATTTATGGTTTCCCAAGGAAAAAAATTGTGTTCATTGTCTCTAGTGTTTGATTGCTGTGCTTGTTATTCTCTCAGTTAAAGATCCTAATATAATGCTAGCTTAAATGATAAAAATCTAACATGGTATCAGAGCTAACCTGAGAAGAAGACACTATGCAGCTGTGGGAACTAGGGCTTCCTACTTTTTGGATCTCTCTCCACATATTTTCAGCAAAAGAATGTTGGGCTGACTTTCCTCCCTAGGGCACACTTTCTGTCGAAGCAGAATCTGATTTTGAGCTTTTTCAGTTTTGGACCCCACACTACTACTGGAAATTATGGATTTCCACAGAAGTGGAATTTTTGAGTGAGCCCAGGCCTGGATTTATCTCCTCCTCAAAATCAAAGTTTAGAGATCAAGATCAAAGAATTTGGTTGGACAGAACTCCAGAAAATCCAAACCCTAATCTGCTCCTGAACCAGCACTGCAGAAATTCAGCTCCAAATCCAGATTCGACATCTTGACCTGGTAAGATCTAAATCTTTTGTATTTCCATTTGAGGTTCTCAGTTAAGATGTCTCA
>LPNX010146907.1:42679-105795 GCA_001517045.1 Pseudotsuga menziesii
GTAACTTCCGAGCCTGGAAGTATAGGATCTCCCTGGTCCTGGAAGAAAATGAGTTGGACTCCTATATGAATGAGGAGGTTCCAGTTCTAGAGGGAGATGGGGCTAAGGCCTTACACAAGAAGAAGTTGGTTATGGCTAAGAGGATTATTGATGATTCAATCAAGGATCACCTCATACCATAGGTGTCCTCCCTAAAGACACCTAAAGCTATGTTTGATGCCCTAACCAAATTGTTTGAAGGGAAGAACATAAACCGAAAGATGATTTTGAGAAACCAACTGAAGAATGTAAAGATCCAGAATGCAGAGACCATCCAGTCTTACTTTACAAGGGTCTCTCAGATCAAGGAATAGCTGGAAGTAGTAGATGAAGAAGTGGAGAATGCAGAGATTGTGATGACCACCTTGAATGGTCTACCTAGGGCATGGGACTCTTTCATTCAAGGGATCTGTGCCGGAAAGAAGTTAGTCAAGTTCAATAGACTATGGAAAGAATGATCTCAAGAAGAAGCTCAAGAAGAAAATATGGGAAGTGAAGATCAAGCTCTCATAGCCCGTACCAAGAAAACCAGAAGGGACCATCATCACTCCAAAGGTAAGACTTCACACTCTAGAAGAGATCTGTCTACTATTAGATGTTACACATGTGATGAGAAAGGTCACATATCCAAATATTTCCCTAACAAAGGGAACTCAAAGAAGAAAAAGGGAAACAAGAGAAGACATCATGCTCATGCTGCAGAGGATGATGAACCTTCCACAAAGAGAATCATACAAGAAAGTGATGATTCTTTAAGTGATGAAGAATATGTGCCGATATCCGCTCTCACGGGAGCTATCTCACATGGAAGCAATGATTGGCTTATAGAAAGTGGTGCTTCCAAGCATATGACAGGATTCAAAGAATCATTTGTGAAACTATCTGAACATGAGTCACCTCACAAGGTGAAACTTGGGGATGGCTACCGGTATTCAATAAAAGGTAGTGGTGAATCCTCCTATAATCTAAACTCTGGAAAGTCTATGAAGATGAAAAATGTATTGTTTGTACCAGGACTAAAGAAGAACCTCCTCTCCATATCTGCATTGGATGCAAAAGGAATGAGGGTTGCTTTTGTAGATGGTCAAGTTCTTATGTGGCCAAAGGGAAAGACGTTTGATGATGCAATAGTGATTAGGGAACAAGAAGGAGGTGTATACAAATTGAAGGGCCAACTAGAGCAAGCTTTGGTTCATGATTCAGTAGAACCAAATGAACTTTGGCATAGAAGGCTTGTACATGTGCATTACAGAGCACTACCACTTGCAAGCAAAGCTGTTGAAGGTCTTCCAGAAATGCAGACAAAATATGAGGGTGTTTGCAAAGGATGTGCAAAAGGAAAGAACACAAAGAAGACATTTCCAAGTAGCGAGAGCAAGGCAAAAGGAATTTTGGAAATCATCCACTCCGATGTATGCAATCCGATGTCATCCGGTTCATTAAGCGGGTATGTATACTATGTTTCTTTTATTGATGATTTTTCTAGGAAGACATGGATATACTTTATGAAGAACAAAGATGAAGTATTCAGCAAGTTCAAGGAATTCAAAGCCTTGATCGAGAACCACACAGAAAAGAAGATCAATATTTTTTGATAATATAATGGCAGAGAATTCACTTCGAATGAATTCAAAGAATTATGCAAAGATTCAGGGATTAAGAGGGATTTAACCACTACATATAATCCGCAACAGAATGGAGTTGCATAAAGGAAGAATAGAACGATCATGGAAGTTGAAAGGGCCACGCTTCATGATCAAGATCTTCCCATGCATCTATGGGCAGGAGATGCAAGAACAACGGTGTATGTACATAACCATACTCCACATAGAGTACTCGAGCATAAGACACCTGAAGAAGTCTTTTTCGGTAAGAAACTATAAGTCATCCATCTCAGAATATTCGGCTGTCCAGTGTACATACACATTCCGAAAGAAAAGAGGACAAAGTTAGATCCTTCAGGAAGGAAGGGTATATTTGTGGGATACTTTTAAAGATAGAAGGCTTATAGAATATACTTCTCAGGATTCAAGAAGATCGACATTGGAAAGGATGTGACATTTGACGAAGACTCAGCTTACAACAAATCTAGAAAGAGACCTGCTGAAGAACCTGAAGAAATAGAAGCACCTAGAATTCATGACACAACCATGAACAAAGAATATCAAGAAGAAGATCGAGAAATAGAAGAACCTCAAGAACATGTAGATCCACCTCTAGAGAAGAATCTTCACAAGAGGAAACCTGCTTGGGTATGAGAAGCTATCCAAGTTGTAGAAAGATATGGGGCTCCAGAAAAATCACACAGAGAAAGGAAAAGAACCAGGTCCTGTTCTAGTTATGTAGCCTTATTATGTGATTTCATTGATAAAGAACCTTCCAAATATGAAGAAGAAACATAAAAGAAAGAATGGAAGGATGCTATGATTGAAGAATACCAATCGATCATGAAGAATGATGTTTGGGATGTTGTCCCAAGACCTGAGGGGAAGTCTGTAGTGACTTCCAAATGGATCTACAAGATCAAGCATGCTGCAGATGGCAGCATAGAAAAATATAAAGCAAGATTCGTGGCTCGTGGCTTCTCCTAGAAAGAAGGAATAGATTATGAAGAAACTTTTTCACCTATATCTAGATACACTTCCATTAGATCAGTACTTGCTCTGGCTGCAGTGATGAAATGGAAGATACACCAGATGGATGTCAATACTGCCTTCTTGAATGGTGTAGTGGAAGAGGAAGTGTATGTGGAGCAACCACTCAGTTTTGAGACACATGACAGGGAGTCTCATGTGTGTATATTGAAGAAAGCCCTGTACGGTTTGAAACAAGCACCCAGGACATGGTACATCAGAGTTGACAGCTTTCTATCCAGTTTATACTTTACCAAGAGTAAATCAGATTCCAACCTTAACTACAAGGTTGAAGATGGAAACCCAGTGATGCTCCTATTGTATGTAGATGATCTGTTTGTAACAGGTATGGATGGGTTGATTGCTGATACAAAGAGAAAGCTTGCTGCCAAGTTCTAAATGAAGGACTTGGGTATGATGCATTATTTTCTAGGCACGGAGGTGTGGCAGAATGTGGATGGAATCTTCCTTAGACAAGGGAAGTATGTAGTAGAGATTCTGAAGAGATTTGGGATGATGGATTGCAAGGACTTAACCACACCTATGGAATCGAACCTGAAGCTATTGAGTGATGCTTCATCTGAGTCAGTTGATGCCATGATGTATCATCAGATGATTGGGTCCTTGATGTACCTGATGAATACGAGACCAAACATTTGCTTTGCTGTGAACTCCTTGAGCTAGTTCCTGACAGATCCGAGACATGTTCACTTGATTTCTGCAAAGCATATTCTGAGGTACCTGAAGGGTACAGTTGATTATGGGCTCAAGTATAAGGCTGAACAGAAGATTAACTTGGAGGGTTATGTTGATTCAGATTGGGCAGGCAGTGCCATCAATAGGAAGAGCACTTCAAGGTGTTGCTTCAATATGGGATCATATGCGATATCTTGGTTTAGCAGGAAGCAATCCTGTGTGGCACTGAGTACAACTAAAGTAGAGTATGTTACATCTTGTTCATCTAGTTGTGAGGTAGTATGGCCGAGGAAGCTACTGTCTGATTTATTTGATATCCAGTTAGATGCTACTTGTATATATTGCGACAACCAGAGTTGTGTGAAGTTGTCAAAGAACCTGGTGTTCTATGACAAGTCGAAGCATATCGAGACCAAGTATCACTATATTAGGGATATGGTGCAGACAGGAGCAGTGAAGCTCCAGTATGTTGCAACAGACGAACAAATAGCTGATGTGTTGACTAAGCCATTGGCTAGGGTGAAGTTTGAGTACTTCAGGGAGAATCTTAGTGTTCTCGAGATTGAGATTCCTCCCAAGAGGAAGTGATGTGTTCGTGCTGAGCCCTTCTAACATGGTGAGAAGATTGGTTCCTTCCATGGTTAGATGTAAGTGCTCTGCCCTTCTAACATGGTGATAGGATTGGTTCCTTCGATGGTCAGATGTAAGTGCTGTGCCCTTCTGACATGGTGAGAGGATCGGTTCCCTCCATGGTCGGATGTAAGAGTTGTGACATGGTGAGAGGATTGGTTCCTTCCATTTTCATATGTATGTGATGATCCCACATCCAGCATGAAAAAGGGCTGGCTTTGTGAAGACACATCTAGTATGAAAAAGGACTAGCTCTGTGTAGATCCCACATCTAGCATGAAAAAGGGCTAGCTCTGTGAAGACACATCTAGTATGAAAAAGGACTAGCTCTGTTTAGATTCCACATCCAGCATGAAAAAGGGCTAGCTTTGTGAAGACACATCTAGTATGAAAAAGGATTAGCTCTGTGTAGATCCCACATCCAGCATGAAAAAGGGCTGGCTCTGTGAGGACACATCTAGTATGAAAAAGGACTAGCTCTGTATAGATCCCACATCTAGTATGAAATGGGACTCGCTCTGTGAAGACTCATCTAGTATGAAAAAGGACTGGGTCTATGTAGATGCCACATCTAGTATGAAAAAGGACTAGCTCTGTGATGATACATCCAGTATGAAAAAAGGACTGGCTCTGCAGATGTACATCCATCATGAAAAAGGGCTGGCTCTATAGAACTTCCTATGATGAGAAGAATCAAGAGATAACACCCATGATGATGACCCAGTGATGATCCAGATTGAGTGATGATGATCCAGATCGAGTGATGATCCAAATCAAGATGAATATGACTTGAAGATGAAGATGACTTGAAGATGAAGATGACTTGAATATGAAGATGATGAGAACTCATTGATGATCCAGATGATACAGAGAAGAAGACCCGTGCTGATAAATTGTGTCAAGAGAATACCTTCCTAGTTAAGAGGGAGTGTTGATGTATTTGTAACTTCATAATGTATTCACTTGTATATCTTATGTCTTGTACCCCGATGTTTATTCCAGGAAGTATCTATAATGTATTTGAGTCATGTCATGCCCCGATGTTCCTATCGGGAGATTCAATAATGTAAACAAGTCATGTCAAGTCATTGTGGGTAACCCTCCGATTGTTCAAGGGTTAAAGAACCCATAGTTCGGGGGCCCTAGGGTTATTAGAATCTCCTAGAGAAGTCGGCCTTAGTGAGTTATTGTCAAGTCAGGAATTAGTATAAATAGAGAGTGATCCTCTCTATTTATCACACACTCACTCACACTCAGTTGTAGCACATAGCTGAGAGAGACGAAGTTGCTGGGGCTAGAAAGAAAGAGGCTACTGCTGTCGGGAGGTCATCTTACTTTTTTGGGGTTTTATTTTTGGTGTTGATTCTATCTCTGAGTAAGTTGCAGGGTTTTCTCCATTTATGGTTTCCCGAGGAAAAACATTATGTTCATTGTCTCTGGTGTTTGATTGCTATGCTTGTTATTCTCTCAGTTAAAGATCCTAATATTTTGCTAGCTTAAATGATAAAAATCTAACACAAATCAAGGGGGGATTCCCTATGAAACTATTACCATGAACTTGGACAATCATGCATAAGCTGATTTGGAAGAGTATCTTTAACAACACAAATTTTTTGATGCTGTAGTATATATAAATTAAAGGGTTTATGGGAGGACCATGAAGAATAGTTCCAATCCCCAGGGAAAATGGAGTCAACATAAGCTATCCCAACAAAGGGGTTAGTTCATGAAGGGTTAGGGAAATTAGGGCTTCTTTCACAATACATAAATAAACCCTAACATGCAAACAAATGAAAAATAAAAATCACTAGGATGACAAGGGGAAACTCAAAACATTTGTAAAGAGGGTGTGATTTATGCAATGGAGTATTAGAAAGAAAATAATCTTAAATATGGTAATATGCTATAACGATACACATCAACATAAATAAACAAAGGATTGGAGTATATTTTCTATTACAAGCCTTCGAATGACACGATTTTTCCTTTCTATGGCTGTAATTACAAACCTATTTATTTTAAAAATCACTTGCAATATTAAATATGATAGGATAAGGAAAACCACACTTAGAATGCAAAAGGAAACATTACATTTCAATTTTCTCCATGAAAGATATTTTTATTAGGCTCAATTAGAGAGAGAAATCTCAAAATCCAACCATGAGTACAAATGAATAAAAGGATCTCTTATACAGGAGAGGATCTCAACTTCCTTTACAATAAAATAATAATAGACCTACCAAAACCTTAGATCTATCCCTGGGAGGAGTAAACAAATAAAAATACTCCTCTAAAATATAACCAAATTTAAAAAAAGAAGTGGTCAATGCTAGATATACACATGGCCACATGAGGGAGGGTGTATTGATCATGAGAGAGAAAATCCAAGGAAGAGGTCCATGTTTTAGCCTCCAAAGTCTCTCCAAGAATAATACACACTAAGGAAATGGCCAACAAATGATGTGGAATAACCTCCAAAGTGGACAATCTCAATAACCAACCTCCAACAAACAAGTGAATTATGCCTAAAAATGTGTAACGACCTCAATAAACAATGTACCCACATGTAAATCCATTAATATATGCCAACAACCTCCAAAAGGTGAATATGTGTACATGGAAAACCCAAAAAGGGGATGACCCCTCCTAAAAAAACCAAATAGATTGTAAACCAAATAGATGGTTAGGTAAAGGGGATGATGACGTGTCCACTCAATAACACTGCTAGATACCACCATCATGGATACAAATATTGTTATCATATCCATAAATGTGAAATCCACAAAATAACCTATCAAATAAGGAGTAGGTGATACCTAAATGTTGAAAATAGCTCCAAAAAGGTGAAAAACAACATGAAATATTGCTAAAGTTTATACATTTTTCGAAATATTTCAGAAATATATTTCCATCCATATATGGCACTCCCCAAACATAGATAGGATGAGTTGGAATTACCCTTCAGAAGATAGGGTACCAAACTACTAAAAAATGGGTCAAAAACCATCAAACTTCGACCTAGAAAGATGAATTGCGTGATCTCAAGTCATTGGAATCTTATTGAGATTTTTGCACCTTAAGATATCCTTGGAAACAAATTTCCATCCATATATCACACTTCCCCATTTGATCTAGGAAACTGGAGGACTAAGGGTTTGAAGACATGGTCTTTTTTTCCCAATTCGCCCTAGAAATAACATGAAATCAGCCGCAAAACATGAACAAGTTCCAATGACTCTACATTACGATGAATACCATCAATATACCATCCATCAATGAGAGTATGAATATAAACAAGGAGAAAGTGACCAATAAAGACAACATCATCGTGAAGTTTCCAATGTTCCTATTCATGCAAACCATGCATGCACACAACACATGCCAAGAACACAAGCAGGCGCTCAGCTGATTTAGACGCAAATTAAGGAGATGAATAAACTTATATGATAAAAAATAGGGTTTTCTATTAGATAGGCCTCTAAACGCCACCTTAGCACCCATCCAAATTGATAAATTCAAGGGCTCTTCAAGAGAAACCATCCATAATATCAAGGAAAGTGCATGAATGAGGAGCAACATCATATACCAATAAATATTGAAATCCTCATCAATAATCAAGAACAAGGCATGAACATTCTAAAGCTAGAATCGAAGGCCTCATAACCATGCCACTCTTGTGAAGTTTGTGATAAAAATCACAAGTGGATGCCCATGTACTATGGAGGGTAGCAACACTTGTTTGTACTTGGATATATATATATATATATTACATTTCCTTAATGATTTCCATGATTATGCATGCATATACCACTTGTCTGGGATTGATACCGCCCAAAACAATCCTACATGTTAGCTAATTTTGTGCATCACTCTTAAAAGACTGTATTCATCTCATCAAACGATGTGAAAATGTTCAAATATTATTGAGAAAAAAAAAAGATCCTCCACCTCCCTTGCACCTGGTCATAACTGACATCCCATTCTGTGAATGGGGAATTGATTCCATGAAATGTTATCTTGCATATTCCGATGGCCATAAGTATATTGTAATTTTCATCAATTACTTCACCAAGTGAGCCGAGGCAATGCCTAACTTCAACAAATCTAATGCAACTGCTACCAGATTCTTTTTCAATTATGTAATCACACATTTTGGTGTACCTAAACAATTAGTCTCGACTGGAATTGGAACTCATTTCCATAATTGTCTTCATTATTGGGATTCTCCCATGATTTTTATACCCTTTACTATCTGTAAGCAAATGGACAAGTTGAGGTCGTCAATAAAGTACTCAAGACGTTGCTTCAATGGACAATTAACAAGAAAAAGACAAATTTGCCTCATATGTTTTTCGCTACACTTTTGGCATATAAAGATTTAGTAAAAACCACCATGGGATTCACTCCCTTCCATCTCATTTACAACATTGAGGCAATTTTACCCATCGAGTACAATATTCCCACCCTCCAAATTGTTATTGAACTATTCCTAATGCTCCTGCACTTGAGTAATGCCTTCTCACTTTATAACACCTTGACAAGGAATGCCACATCTTATTACATCAAAATTTAGCCATGAAAGCACATTCCAAAGTTCATTTCAACTGCCAAGTTCATCGTCGCATATTCACTTAAGGAAATCTTGTCCTCATTTTTTACACAAAAAAGGACACTAAACCAAGAATATATAAGTTTACCCCCCTTTGTAAAGGACCTTATATCATCAAACAATCTCTCCCGAAAGGTGCATATGTGCTAGGTTTTCCAGAAAGAGGTCTCCTCAGCATCCATTTCAATAGGTTTTACTTGAATGAATTCTAACCCTAACGCTTATAACAATCACTTTACAAAAAACATTTTAAATACACCATTTGTTGTTTCTTTGTTTTATATATTTTTACCATTTACAAATATTTAATTTTTTTCTCAAACATTGTTGTCATTTCCTTTGAAAATGTATTCAAGAATAGGTACTTATGATGTCTTTGCTGACGACACAAGTCTTCAGTCCAAAAATATTCCCTCAACTACTTGGGGCATTTACATATTGACACATACGCTTTTGAACAAAGGTGGTGCATGTCTCAATAAAGCCACTAATAACCAAGCAAAGTATTACTTTGTCATTGGAATATTGGTTGCCATGGTCCATTTCCACATCTGCCATCTACAAAGTCACCTAGATTATCAACTCCTTGTCAAGTAATTCGATAACATCTTCCACATTTGTGATCATGTTTATTCTGAAAGTACTTATGCGTATATATTTTGGTCCTATTGTTTCAAATCATCACGTTCATCCATGTACCTAGAATTTCTAACAAATTTGTCTATCACATTGAAAATGAAGCTTTGGATTATCATTTAATAAGTTGATTAGTGCACTATGAATCAAAAGGAATGAAGTTTATGTGTTTACGATCAATTTATGTTATACCACATGACATATGTGCAAATCAAAATACATAAACAAACCACCATTTTCATACATTTGAAACACAAGTATGCAAAACCAAAAGTAAACACACACACACACACACAAAATTTCATTTACATCTTGTGTCTCATAGGTCACATAAAAATAGCCTTATGGTAGTACATAAAAAACCACCTTCCATAGGTATACAAAATGGGGATCATAGGTCATACATAACTATGGCTCATATCCCATACATATCTATGCTTATCCATCTCTAGAAGAGTGAGGAGCTATCAAATCCAAAGGTACCCGTGCTTCTACTGATGGTGGTGGTGGCAGTGACACTACTAATGGGTTCACTGTTGCAAGCAGGGGTACTAATCCTACTATTTATAGACTTGTTTATATTTTCGTCCCCTAAAAATCCCTCTATAGTGAATATCGCTATCCACACATGCTTGCCGCAAGACACATGGATCACATCCTTTGGCATATGGAGGCATGACTAATCATCTAAGTCGACCCACAGTCACTTGTCCACACCCTTAAGGGAAATCGAAAAAATGCTCAAGCTCGTCCTACCAACATTTGGGTCACTCCCTATTGTGTCTCCTCCACTCATAGACGCTATTGACCTTGATTTTGGACCAGATAAACTATTGTGGAAAGTAGCACGAATCCATCTGGAGGAGGAGAAAGTACCATATCTACACCCAACAAACAACAATAAATATTTAGTACCATACATATATATGATAGTCAAATATTGTATCAAAATACATAAAAACTAAAGTATGAGAAGGTTGTGATATAAGATATACTCACCCATGGGTCCCCATCCATCACCAAGAGGATGAGGAGGGAGATTAGGATCTCCAAACATCTACCCCTTTCTAGTGGTAACTCTCCATTGGGCATCTTCTCTATCTAAAAATTACCAATTAATTCAAAGTGAAAACCTAAACCACCTTGCCGCCACTAGCATGAGGCATCATTGTGATCCAAAACACCATGTGAAGATTCATTGGGAATAACTCGAAGAAGGAGCATAGTATCAATCAATAACAAAAATACCCATGCTCTTCCAAATATCACCTAGATAGCTGAGCACACATGTTAGAAACTGACATGTGTTCCCAAGCCACCTCAACTTATTACCCAAGCCCTTATCCACAAGGAGGACGTGTCCTCTAAATATCCAATGGCTATATGTATCTCCTTGCATGCAAACCACTATGGTCCCCACCGCTGCCATGGTCAAATATTTTATAGATACAAGAAGGATTCCCCCATCCTTGTTCGTTGTAGGTTTTCCCCTATAGTATTAGGAAACCGATTTATTGAAGGTCCACTAACAAATAAAAAATGAATGGGTATACTCTTGGATCCCTCAGATCGATAGAATAGACATAAAATAAATAATGAAATTGTCAAGAGTTATCCTTTCATTTCCCACAACAAAGTAGTTCAACAAGGGACTCCATAAACCTATCAATTCCTAATGGAATTGATCAGTGGACCTCATCATGGGATAGTCTGAATACTTCAACAATGCTTCTTCTCATAGGCCATTAGAGAAAAAGTAGTGTCTAAAATTGGCCTCATAAGAAAACAAGCCACCTCATAAGAAAACGATCAATTGATGAGTTAAAATTCAAGAGCCAAAAGAATTTCAAGAAAAATAGTCAACCATAATGGTTGACTTGGCATATTTGTCAAAATAAACTATTTTTTTAATTCACATATTCAATTTATCTCCCTTTGGCTTACTCAAACTTAGAGTATGAGCACTTGTTGGATGCAAAATGAAATTCCATGTCCAATGAGTACCCCATTGCATACTTTTGAGGGACCCCACCCTACGAAAAACAAGAAATGCATTTAAAAAATGTGTAACTTGAAAGTAATACAATTTTTAATGTATTTCTCATTTTTCGTAAAGTGGGTTTCCTCAAAAGTATGCACTGAGGGTACTTGTTGGATGCAAAACTGAATTTTGTCTCAAATGAGTTCTCCCACTCGAAACTTGAGTAAAGCCACAAGGAGATATGTTCAAAATATGAAGAAAAAAAGTTGTTTTTTTCTCTCTCCCTCCAAAATTCATAAATATTATTTTATTATTTTCCTTATGGGGCCCATTTTAAACCCCAAATTTGCTCTAATGTATCGTTGAACCTTCTTTTTTAAGGACATCTCATCTTGCAAGGAACTCTCTCCACTCATTTGTGATCTCCATAGTATGTCCTATAAAACCAACCAACCAAAAGATGAGTTAGTATCTCAATGTTAACTCATTTCATTTAAAAAATTAAACAAAACCACAAATTGTGAGACTTGTTTAAAAACTAGTTGTGCGATCGTGTCACTCATAAGACCCACACCTCCGTAGCATACTTGTGCGGGTGTAAAACCCAAAGAACAACATTGTCATGCGAATTGTTTGATGCAAGCCCTCACAATCAAACCACATGGATACTGTACCAATAGGCCACATGACCATGTGACAGTTGTCAATAATTGTCACATAGATAAACTATTTTTCTAACCACCCTTTTGGATTCCCCAGCACACTATGGTTACGACTCATCCTCTTTTTACATTACCAACCGATGCATAGTTTATAGATTGTATATTCCATCGACCCTTTCCAACCCCACCTCACCCTTCACCACTAGTTGAATATTGTTTCCTAGAGTCAATTACCCATTTCTACCCTGATTAAGGGAATTCATGAGCCTCACTTTTACTAGATTGTCTCATCTTGAGTATGTCATTATACCAATTAGTTACAATATGTTTTTTGGTTCCTCATCATAGAGATACACCTTTCACCATTTTCCTTAGCTCTCTTTGACTTTAGAAACACCCAATCTGAGAGTCACAACAACAATAATTGTACCTTGGTTTCTGCTCCATAAAAAAGGGTCAAATTCAAACTAAGCAAAGAGAGTCATCATTAATATTTAGCTTAGTATCCTCCCCTATGCTCATTATCAAAATATTTATTGCATTAGTTGGATTTATATGTCTTGATGGTTTCAACATTCCCATGTATGAACGAGGACTTTCAATTCTAAAACCATATTTTTCCAACCTGACACCTTCATCATTTTTCAGGCCCCCCACCCTAGTGGGTCGTTTGATATCGTTAGTGGTTCAACCCCCCTTAGGTTACTGCACAAATATTCCCTGACACATTTGAGACACATTTCCACACTATTAGTACACTAAGTGAATCTACGAAGGCATGGATCAAGGCCAACCTCGATCCTACCCCGACAATTTAGATATTAGACCCCCTGATCTCCTCTTATTGCAACTTACTTCGACAGAATTACCATGGTCATAGGAATTCCCTCTTAGTTTTTATAGAACTATTTTTTACATGTCATCTATCAATTTAGTGCGCCATCTTTTATCACTGACACTCCCCCACAAGATACACTTTTACTCTTAATAATTACTTGCTTGTTATCATGGTAACATAATATAAACACAAGGGAAATGATTTATTTTGGCTATATCGATCCCTCCTAACCACACACATAAGGAGGAATCTATTTTATCCTAAAGTTCACACACATATTACATTTTTCAATTATTACAGGAAGACATCATCAAAATATAACATGTAGTTCATAAGACTTCTACAGTTAGAAAAAGTAACTTGAAACAAAACAATTAATGAAGAATTCACAAGGCCAACTGCACAGGTTATCAAAAGAATCCCAATGCAACATGTGGATTTTTCAAATGAAACCTAGGAGATATCATGCGAAAAATACCCCAAACCCAACATGGATGTACCAATACATGGAGCATTAAGTTCTCTTGTGCATTCAAATGCTTGCAATAACATTTTGGCTCCAAGGAATTCAAATTGACCTTGTTCACATGCTTGGGAATTCAATAGCTCCATACTCGTACCTTTAAGCCACTTCATGAGAGGGAGAATTCACATGAAGAAGTACTTGTTGGTGGAGCACCATTTTGCTTGTAAAAGGAGGCCATGAGATTGCATTTCATAAGGATAAATAAAGACAAAATTTATGCTACAAGAATTAGATTGAGAGAAACATATTTCATCCTCATTCTCACCATCAATCGACATTCCAAGCTCTCTTAGCTTCTTCCTTAAGAAGAAAGTATTTTCCATTCAACATTCCAAGTTAGTTAGGAAGTAGTTTGAGAGAGATCAAAGGAACCTACCAAATGGAATGTTTCCTACCATTTGCAAGCAACATTCTCATAAGTGACACCATTGTATTCAAGCTTTTTTAGTGGACAAAAACATTTGGTTGAAGCTCATACCCTTGTTGTTTTTTTATGTTATTTATGTAAGTTTTTTCTTCTAGGTAGTCATTATATGTGTTTTTTTTTCTCTAATAGCTTCAACATTTTTTATTGGAGTTACTATACATCTACTTAACATGTTGTCTTTCCTACAACCTGCAAGGGAAGGAAACATTACCCAAAATTGGGTCCATTTTTCTCAAATCAATACCTAAACAATTGGTCTCTAACAATGGAACTCATTTTCAAAATTATATTTTCCATGAGTTGTCCTTGTTATTGGGATTTACAAATGAGTTTTCCACTCCCTACTATTCGAAATAAAATGGATTGATTGGGAATGTTAAGAAAATCCTAATACCATGCTTCAACGTATGGTCAACAAGAATAAGACAAATTTATATTGCATGTTATTCTCTACACTCTGGGCATATCAAACTTCGATTAAAAATACCATGGCATTCACTGCCTTTCATCTTTATTCTCACATTGATGCAGTTTTAATCATTGAGTGTGAGATACCCAGTTCTACTCCCTGACGCTCCTACACTTGAACAATTTCTGGTTGTTTTGAAACATTTCAACCAAGAATGTTGTGTCTTGCTACAACATCTCAACCAAGAATGTTGTGTTGATGGGGCTCTGGCTGTAAAAGTTTGGGCTTCGGCTGACGGTACTGGTGGCCGGGTTGAAGGTACCTGTGTCAGCTGTGCTCATGCTGGTGGCGGACGTGGTGGCCTCTGTGGTGGTTTCTGCGGTGCCTTCGGCTTAGCCTATGTCTTCTTCATATTTTTTATGGGCTGACTAGGTTCAGGGACGTAAGGTACCTCTACTATTGGGCATGGTAACACTGGTGAAATAGTGGAATCTTCGCTGTCACTAGAGAGCTCAATAATCATGGGCTTCGACTCTGGGGGAGGGGTTCTGGTTCACTCAACGGGATCGTCTCTTTGGTTTCTTGGCTCTGTAAGTATAAACATTGGAACAATGGTATTATTGTTAAGTTTTAAACTTACCTAGGGCGTAATCAATACTACGACCCAACATTTTTGCAAATGATAATCATGCACNGTATAACTTAGTGATGGTATATTAATATGCGACCTAGCATATCATACAAGCCAAGGATGCTTCTAATAAAAGATCATAAAACTCTAATTCTAAGGATAAACCTTAGACTCTTCTTGGATGCGGTCAAATCTATGACCCTTTTGTTTATACAGACATGGCATTCACCTATTTAAAACAACTTTAACTCTAGCCTAATTTTTATACTCTTTGTTGTTATAAAGGAAATTCATAGAATCGATTTATGATAAATGTCCTTTTGCTAATGTTAATTTCTTTTTCCTTTGATGGTGTAATTTATTAAACTAGTTAGGTTGCCTTTTGAGTATGTTAAGCCTTAAAATGCTTAAGGCGCTTGACATTGGAATCTTTATAAATTAAATATCTTGACTAGATAGTAATTTCCAAGTAAGTTATGGGCAGAGAAACTTAATCCATCAACACGATTATAGCCCAATTGAAGGTAGTATATGAGGATATAATTCCTTAGAACTTCAAGCTGGGAAGATGGATTAATAAGCATAGAAACTTAATAACTTTTACTTTCACATAGCAAAGAGTAACCAAAAATTTATCAAGAGGTAAAGAATTTATGTTCACTGTGAAGATAGATCCTTAACGTAATAACCTTGCCATCCTTAGTCTGCATGCAAAGAAATATTTAAGGCATTTATACACACAAAGACTATGATCAACCTCAAAGATCTTAGTACGCAATAAAACTATAAATTACAACTACTGAAAAGAAAGCGGTTGTCGCCTATATTGTTAGGACTCAATCTCGTTTCCTTGGTGTCTTTAAATAGCTTTACGATTTAAAGGTTTTACCTCATAAAAACAGTTGAATTTGAAAAGCATTTATATTCTTTTACTGAGCTATTATTATTGCGACGAACAACACCGGATCTTCTTACCTGTAAGTCTATAAGAGCAGGTAAAATTTCTGCGTTAGCTCAAAGCTAAGTAAGCCCCAGATCACCAAGACAGTTCCACCTTGTGGTCGCAAAGAAAAACAAGTCATTTAACTGAAAAAGAATTGTTCTATAAGATAAACATAAATCAGGTAGATAATTCATTTTACAAATAGGCGCTCGGTCCCCCTAGCTCAGGGTAGTTAAGGGTAATACGATGATGGGACCAAAAACCCCGTCGCCATTCTCCTCAGACTTTCAAAATTAATGCTAGTGAGATGTCACTAGCGCTAAATATTTTTGGAATTCTCATGCATTTAACAGTCCATCAGTGTTTGCTAGTTGTCTGCCACTCCCCACCAGTTGTCTCTTAGCTGGTTCATTGGCAGTTTTACAGGGCACCGTTTTTCAGCGCAACTTCCTTTTCCTGTGCCAGGTTGCATTGGAGATGTTTCTCGCACTGCTTTAGATCTTTCTCACTGTTTTTTTTTGTTGCGTGCCCCGGCCTTATAGGACTGTGCCGTGGTCATCGTGGTATGGTTTTAATTGATTTCCATTGATCATACCCGCAACCGGTGTTCCATCCAGCTTATGTATTTTTACCGCTCCTGCTTCAGTAATGTGTGCAACCACATATGGGCCTAGCCAATGTGTTTTGAGCTTACATGGGTGCTTAAGAAACTTGTTGTCATACATCAGAACAAGCCCACCAACCTTGAAATCCTTTGTTCTGATGTGGCAGTCATGCCAAGCTTTCTGCCGATGTTTTTCTATGTTTTGATGGAAGCCCGCAATGAAAGGTTCTTCCTCAATTTGAATCAGCTGCGCAATTCTTTCCTCTACGATGTCGATATCTGTCATCTCTATTAGTGCAGTGATTCGCAGGATCGACATAATGCACTCCATAGCCATGTCTTCTTCTTGTCCATAGACTAAATGGAAGGAAGTGTATCTAGTCAGTCATTTGCATGTTGTTCTGTAAGCCCATAATGCTGCTAAGACTTTCTGGTCCCAGTCATCTCTGTGCACATTACAGACCTTAGTCAAAGCATTCTCTAGTATCTTGTTGAAGGCCTCAACAATTCCATTTGCTTGAGGATGGTAGGGTGCTGTCTTCTTATGCTAGATTTGGAATTCTATAGTCAGTTCAACAATTAGCTTATTTACAAAATGTGTACCTTCGTTGTTGATAAGGATCTTCGGGAAACCAAACCTTGTGACTACATTTTCAAAAAGAAACTTCGTCGCTATTGCGGCAGCACAATATTTCATAGGTGCCACCTCTTCCCATATTGTCAAGTAATCTGTAGTAGTTATAATATAGCACGCACCAGTTCGTTTCCCTGGTGGACTAATAGGGTCGAAAAAATCCACTACCCATTTATCAAATCCCTACAATGTAATTTGTGGCGCAAGGGGCATTTCATCACGTCATGATGGTTTCCCTGTTCTTTGACATTTATCGCAATCACGATAGTATTTCCTTGTATCCATATGTACAATTGGCCACCAAAGTCCAGCTTGCAAAATATTGTGCACCGTTGCCTTCCCAGCATAGTGTCCTTCTGAAACACCTGGATGCGCTTTAGCCATTACCCATTGCCTTTCATGATCGATGACGCATCTACGCAGTATTTCATCTGGTCCCAATTTATACAGTTGTCCCGTGATTAGCGTGTAGTCTTCGGCCTTGACAACTAATTGTTTCTTTTTCCATGTTGAATAACCTTCAGGGGCATAGCCCGTATTCAACAAGTGTATAATAGCATCAAATTCTTTGTCGACAACATCGATAGCAAACAACTGCACACCAGGTAGATTATCCTCTAGGATGGTGGGTTCCTCCCCAATTTCAATGCATGACAAGTGCTCTGGCCCAACATTCTGTAGGCATGGCTTCACAATGACTTCAAAGTCAAATTATTGAAACAGGAGGATCCACCAACAGATCTCCCCCCCCAACACTGTCTTATTGACTAGGTACTTCAACATAAAATGATCAGTGAACATTTTGAAGTGTCCACCTAATAGGTAATGTCTAAAATTTTGTAGTGCATAGACCATTGCAAGTCCTTCTCTTTTAGTTGTGGTGTAGTTCTTCTCTGTTGTTGATAGTTTCCTGCTTTCAAATGCAATTGGGTGGTCAATTGCGCCCTCTCCTGGTTGTGTTAATACTATACCAAGCACAATTGATGATGCATCAATGTGCACATGGAACTCTTTCTTCCAGTCTGGGAATATCAATATCGGCACCGTGGCCATTTTGTTTTTCATCTTATCCAAAATTTCTTAACAGTCTGCGTCCCACTCGAACTTGGTATCCTTCTTGAGCAACTTCTCCATTGGGGCAGTTATCTCAGCGTACCCTCTTATGAATTTTCGATAATATCCAGTATGTCCCAATGTGGATCTGAGTTGCATAACCAATGTGGGTGGAGGCAGGTCCAGAATAATTTCCACCTTCGCAGGGTCGACTAAGATCCCGTCGTGGCATACTACATGGCGTAGCAGTACACCAAATGGTGCACAAAATATACATTTTCTCAAATTTAGCTCAATTTGATACTGGAGACACCTTTCCAACATCATGCATAGATTCTCAATATGGTCTCTTATCAGACCAAAGGCTGTCTAGTCATCAAAATATACTTTAAGAAACTTGTGAATGAAATATTTAAATGCAGAAACTACTATTCTAGAAAAAATAACAGGGGCATTTTTAATGCCAAAGGGCATTACTGTGTATTGGTAGCATCCCCATTCTGTGACAAAGGTTGTTTTGTGGCAGTCCTCTTGCGCAATTTTGACTTGAGGGTAGCCCGAGAAGCCGTCTGTAAATGAGTACATTTCTTGTCCGCCAACACTCTCCAAGACTTCTTCTGTAAATGGTGTTGGGAATGGATCATGTAAGCATGCATCGTTTAGCTTTCTAAGGTCGACATAGATCCTAGCTTCACCTGTCGCCTTCTTTTCCTGAATCACTATAGGGCTTATCCACTTTGACCCTTCAATAGGCTCAATGATTTCTTCTTCTAGCATGCGATACAGTTCTACTTTCACTTTTTCTTTATAGCACGGATTTAGTATGTACAGGCACTATTTTATTAGTCTTGCATCAGGTTTGAGCGGAATTTTCATTTCTTCCAAATATCCGACTATCCCTTTCATTTCCCTGAAGTTTGTCAGGAATAGGTCTTGGAACTCATGTAATAGATTAGTGATTTTGGCTATTGTCTCTTCATCCCAATAGTCTACAATGATAGCAAATTTTTGATTGTCCTATGACCCAATGTTAACCTTCTTGATATTTAGCGACTTGATGAACTGCTCACTAGAAATGCTACTTCCTTCTACTGCACGTGATCCTTCCGAATATGGAATGTTAGTGTTAGTCGGATCATACTCCGGATCTCTAGAGAGGTTATAGCAGGTCATCCAGTGCTGAATTGTCTCACAACACGGTTTGGAATGCGTATTGCAAGGTTGAGAATATGCAACCTTCAGTGGGATCTCAGTGAATATCTTCTCCTTAATGGTCTTCAGTGCAATATCAACCGTTAGTTTCTCATCTATGAACTGGAATGTGTATGTGAAATTCTATGCAACCTTTTCCCATTCCCTTCTTTCCTAGCGTAGCTCCATGGATGCGTACCAGCCTCTGGGTGCCATTTCAAGAGTATGAATGAAGTGGTGGACCCACTCTTGATGCGGGTAGTTCAAGAATACTGCGGAACATTGTTCCAAGTGTTCGTTAGGGTCTGATAAACCTGCATACCTTTGCATCTCTTCATCTCAATAGTCTCCAATGTTAGCAAATTTTGGATTGTCCTCCGACCCAATGTTAACCTTCTTGATCTTTAGCGGCTTGATGAACTACTCACTGGAAATGCTGCTTCCTTCTACTGCACATGATCCTTCCGACTCTAGAATTTTAGTGTTAGTCGGATCATCCTCTGGATCTCCAGAGAGGTTATAGTAGGTCATCCAGTGCTGAACTATCTCACAACACGGTTTGAGAATATGCAACCTCTAGTGGGATCTCAACAAATATCTTATCCTTAATGGTATTCAGTGCAATATCAACTGTTAGTTTCTCATCTGCGAACTGGAATGTGTATGTGAAAGTCTGTGCAACCTTTTCCCATTCCTTTGTTTCTTGGCACAACTCCATGGATGCATACTAGCCTCTGGGTGCCATTTCAAGAGTCTGAATGAAGTGGTGGACCCATTCCTGACATGGGTAGTTCAAGAATACTGCAGAACACTGTTCCAAGTGTTCATCAAGGTCTGATAACCCTATATACCTTTGCGTCACAGTTGTGACCCCATCTCTGAACCTTACTTCTAGTGTCCTTCTGCAATGCGACCATTCAATTATCAAACTTTTGTGTGTACCCCACCATCGCACCGGTGTGGCTTTTAGCACATATTCTAGCGTAGATAGTCATTGTGGCTCTGTTACCAATTCCTCAAACTCAGTTAAGAATGTTGCCAATTTAGGCAGTCCTTCATATGTGGGCAGTAGCTGTGACTAAGTTTCCACTCGCCGGATAGACTTAGTTATCTTGGCACATGTCCTTGTAGACACTTCATGCAATCGGTTCTGTCAGTTGTCAAGTGCCTCCCCTAAGTCTGATGTACATGAACTCATGCATCTCCAGCTCAGGTTACCATGCATAGTAGAATTGATGTAGTACTCCTTAAGGGCAGTGACATTATAGATGTTGTCGAGGTGATCACCTTTCCCTTTGTTGAACACCGATTCAATGTATCTTTGTCCTTCCATTGGATCAAGGGATGCAACTACCCTCATCTCATCGTCTTCAAACGATAGGGTCCTTCTTTTGAAGTTTATAATAGTTTGGTTTCCCATCGCCCAATCAATACCTAGCAGCGCAGGATATGGGTTAGTATCATCTACTATATTAATGACCTCGAAGTTTGAAAAAGTGTGCAATCCTTCAATATCCACTTGAGGCTTGACTCAGCCTTCCAATAGGCAGGACCTTTGCTTGATTAACAAGCCTTAACTGAATTGGGGACCATTCCAGGGGTGTCTTGCCCATTATTTCCCATGTCTGGCGCATTAAAATGTAAACATCAAATCCCAGGTCGAGGATGATGTAGTCCATATCATAATCACCAATCTGTGTGGACATATTGAGTTCATGTCCTATTTTGAATTTCGTCTCAACACTGTTAACCTTCTTTGCTGGCGGGTCTTCCTACGGAAGCGTTTTGATAAGCACTCCCAACTCTGGGAGTGCATCCTTATCCTGGATTAGCACCAAACAACTTGACAGGAATGGTTTGAGTTTACTAACCTTATTTGCACTCTTGTTCGTAGTCTGTTGTTCAAATATCTTTTGGAATCTCTCAGGCATATATTTTACTTGGCCTGAGGTAGAAGGATTTTTCGTTCCTACGAACTCTAGACGTACATCCATGAATATGCACTTCTACTCTTAAACATCAAGTGGTTCTTTCTTCTTTGTGGCAGGTCACACCTGTGGTTGCGCTTATGTCACAGGTTCTGCCTGTATAGCTTGGTCTGCACCTGTCGCAGCACCTCCCCTTGTTACCACTACTACATTTTGTTCTCGTGGTTCTATGGCTATCATCTGTATGTTGGAATTAGCATGCAGGTTAGGAGCATTCAACATAGGATTCAGTACTGGGTTAGCTGCTCCAACCATCTGGGCTTGCCATCGAGCGACAAGTTGCAGACATTGCTCCACATTGTGCTCTTATTTGCAATATGAGAAAGTCTTCACAGGTTCAGGGTAGTCTCTAGCATAGTGGCCCTGCACTCTACATTTATATCACACCACTGGCCCTCTTCCAATTCCTCTTCCTCCTCGGCCCTGTAATTGAGGCACAGCCTGGAACTGAGGCATAGCCTATTTCATCTTGATTTTATCCTCCGTCTTCATCAAATATGTATCTACTATTTTCTCTCTCATGAGTTGGTAGGCCCTACAATCTTTTTTATCATGGCCTATAGATTTACAAAATTTACAATACAGATTAGCTAGGGTACATACTGTCCTCTGTAGAAACATATAGTCTATGTCACAGTGTCCTCTTATCTGGAATATGTTGCACCAGGGCAGCCCTTGGGTACTCAATGGTTTTGGCGCACTAGACGAGATGTAGTTCATGTAGGCTGGGAAACCATATTTGGTATGTCCATTGGTCCGACATCGCGTACACCAGAGGTCTTTCTGCACCTATTTTCCTCTTTTTATATCTTGGAGCTGAATAGTTGGATTAGCCAGTTGCGACTGAATCTGTATCATTCCAACAACGCCATCTCTAATAGGTGAAGCTTCTAGCTTCATTGCCAATTCTAGTGCCTCATTTTGTGTTGCAATATTTTGCTGCATGAGTGGCCCTCTAATGTGTGGCAACATCGTAGCAATAAACCACTCCTTATGCTACATGTCCGACATGTAGAATCTTACTTTGGCTATCAGCATCTTGAATATTGGTATTACTTGCACAAAAAATTTGTCCATACCCATATACCTACACTATATCACATATGTTATTGTGGTTATCATATTTTTTCATCTAATTCCCTTCATCCTTACTTTTATTATATCACACAACCATAATCATTCTGTAACAAAGAGGCCCTAGGCATTCTCTCAGGCTGCAAGGACTTCCTCCTATCCAAGGAAGGGTTCCCACATTACCTACCCATAGATTACAAGGGAGACCATCACGCTGAGGGAAATATTGAGCTATTGTGATAGCATAATATTTTCTTGGACATACCTTTCTCGACTTACCTCCAATATCACCTATATCTCCCACCACCTTTCCCACTACCTCAACCACCACCTCCACCTCTTGGAGGAGATAACACACAGAAGAAAATGCCAAATTCATCACTTCCATTTATCGCGAGTCTAAATATCCCAAATTTATCCAAACTAATAAATGGCCCCTTTCACATAACACAACTTGGTCATGCATGCCCCCCCAATATCCCCTTAGATATTCCTAAATTCAATGGAAACTAAGGTGATGGTCTAACAAACCACATGAATGTCATTTCACCTATGGTATTCATTAAATAGTATCATCAAGGATACCATTTTCCTTTGACTATTTCAGATAACCCTTACAAGAACGATAACCAAATTGTACAAAAATTTACCATATGTTACTTATTCCACTTTTGAGTCCATTTCCATCACCTTTCTCATGTATTTATAATTACCGATACGTCACGATCTAGGAATATAAATTCTAACACAATTTCAACAAAACACCTCTACACACGTCGCAGATCACATCCATGAGTGGAGTAGGATCATGACACTATGCAAAATGAAAATTCAAGTGAAATTATTGTTGCATTGGATCCTCAAAACACTCCTCCCTATGATCGCCAAGGATGTGGTAAAACCAATACCCAAAAAAAAAGAATATGCTATTCTCAAGTCCCAACATTTTTATTTGATCTATCCTTAGTCTAAATATTTGTATACGATCATACCCGATGCCTCTTTGATTTTTTCTCTAAACGAAGCTACTATAGGCACATCACACTCTATCGATGGGATTATTGGAGCAATTTCCCATAAGGGAAATGTTCCCCAACCATAAACCTTTATTCCATGCAATGTGGCACAAAAATACCCATTGTAACCTCCAACATCGATATCCCATCAAACCATTCAAAATTCTCCATTTGGACAAATGGTGTACGAACCATATAGTCCATGTTCCCCAATACAAGTCAGGTGAAAGATTATCCACCACCTCCAACAACACTATAGGCTCCTACATCCATGTCTTATTGAGCAGCCAACACATTTATTACATCCCCCATTTATAACCCATGTTTTCCATTTCCTAGTTGACCTGGTACTCACACCATGACCTGTGTTGGGTTAATCTAGTGCGACCTTATCTCACACAACAAAATAAAAA
Organism: Pseudotsuga menziesii; assembly: GCA_001517045.1. Taxonomy (NCBI): domain Eukaryota; kingdom Viridiplantae; phylum Streptophyta; class Pinopsida; order Pinales; family Pinaceae; genus Pseudotsuga; species Pseudotsuga menziesii. Next base: position 66,313 of record LPNX010146907.1, read on the forward strand.
ATTTGAGCAATTGGACGTGACTAATCTTTCTTATCCACAAAATTAGGGGAAGACGAAATGAGAGAACAATCATAACCAATAGAAAGGGATGGGGGGGATCCTTCTCCTTAATAAAACTGGAGCATGGGAAATCAGAATGAGGGTACCAATAATTTCCCTAAGTAATGAAATAACCCTAAAATTAGGAAAAACTTCCCGTGCACTATGTGTGGAGAATACAGACGTTACACATCATTTTTCATTGATACTAGAGTGTCAATAATTGATTGATCTAAGTAAAAAGGATGCTTCCAACCCTACTCAAGCAATAAACACTCTACAGCCCAAACAAGATGTGTTACAAAAACCATTTTCCAATCAAAGGGTTATATCTCAGCAACATGAACCTCACCCCCTAGATGATGGAACCTTCCAAAACATTTACATGAATACGATTGTATCAATATTCATACCTGTAGCAAAGGTTATGGAATTGCTAACCCTCCATCAAGGGATGATGTACTTGCTATCTCTAGTAGTCCTTTGCATATACCATGTCCTTGTAATGACCAAGTCACTCGGATCCCAAAAACAACTCTTCAACAAACTTCCTATAAACCCCACATGAAATATGCTCATAGTACAATATCATGGATAAATTGGCCATATCCTCAGCCACCATGTCAATGTATTAAGTTATTTAGTATTTCCCTTCATAAAAAAGGCACTATTATCCATGTTAGGTGCAATTGAACCCTTTGATTCATGATTAATGACCTTAGACCTTCAGCACCGATGAACCATTACTACCCTTGTAGGCCACTTTCCAAATCCAAATCACTATCAAGAATATCATAATTCATTGATGCATAGTCGATGGAGTAGAATGTACATGTGTGATGTCAACGCATGTTTGAAATCATTTTAAATCACCATATTTCATCTCCTCATCTATCATCCTTCATACTTATGATTGGAAACCATGAAATCCACAAGGGTTATACTAAAATGTCCCCATTGAATTGCGAGGAAAAATGGTTCTCCCAGATATAGAAGTAGTCAACACTCAACACAATTACAACACCATTTTGGGATGTAACTACATGTATCTCATGAAGGAAGTGGCCTCATTGATTTTCCATATCATGATGTTTCTCCACAATGGGAAGATAGTCACCCAGGGCCAACTCAATCAGTATAATCCTTTTCCTAATTCAAACATTGATAATGTCCTACCCACCATAAGATATGAAACCCCATTCAGTTAGAAAAACAAGATCGCAGAGCAATAACAATAAACAATAAACAAGATGCAAATATTAAACACATTATAAGAGAGACACAGATATAACGCGGTTCACCCAAGATGGGATACGTCCACACAGAAATCACCAGTCCTTTATTATTATACCATCCAACAAAATGAAGGGATACAACTTGCAACAACCCCACTGCAACTCCTCTTCACTCTCTCACAATAGCTTTCACATAATCACAAATATTGTTTTACAATGCTACAATATAATACAGTACACAACAGTATTAAAATGATTTCCTTTTATAGGGGAATTACCATGGGAAAATACAACAGGACACCTGATACCATGGGCCCGTAAACTATTGTCCAACAAACATCCCAAAAATTTCATTCCGGGGCTTCGCCCCCGAACCCCCGTCGAGGGCCCTCTAGCCCTTGGAACCCCATCTAGGGGGGATGGCTCCCCCTTGACCTCTACGAGGGGACGATGTCCCCACTCACCCCCATGTTGGGATGATTGTATAGTAAAACTGGGGTACAAACACGATTGAACAATAAGGTCTCTGAATCTGGAAGATCAGGATCCATGACCAACAATCTCCCACCAGGAGACTGATCACAACAACTCTGCCACTGATGCAGTTACTGGAATATGCTTTGAACCTTGGACTTGGAAATTTTTTCTTCTTCACCTTCAAGCTTAAATACCAACTGAAACTGAGCAGGAAATCTGTTTCTCTCTTGTTACTACCTTTGTCAACATGTCTACAAGATTATGGATAGTATGTATCTTTTCCAATTTTAACAGTTCATATTCTAGAACAGATATTATGAAATGGTACTTGAGTTGTATATGTTTAGTATTTGAATGAAAGGCTGAGTTATTTGCAAGATGAATGAAACTATGGTTGTCACTGTACAACCTTCTATTTTCCTGCTTCTTATCTAATTCCTCCATGATCCTCTACAACAAAATCATCTCTTTACTAGCCTCTGTAGCATCTACATACTCTGCTTCCATTGTTGGAAGTGTAACAACCTTTTGCAATTTCAAAATCGAACTTACTATTTTTCTACCTACAGTAAAAACATACCATGTGGTTCTCCTCATGTTGTCTTTATCACCTTCCATATCTGCATCAACATATCCATGTAGAAAAATGTATGAACCTCCAAAACATAATGCATGAGAAATGGTAACTCTCAAATACTTGAGAATACACTGTATTACCTTCCAATTCTCTTTACCTATATTTTTCATATACCTACGCACAACTCTCGCTGCATGTGCGATATTTGGTCTTGTGCACACCATGGAACACAACAAGCTTCCAACTGCTGATGAGAATGGAACCTTGGACATGTATTCCGTCTCTTCCCGTGTCTTGGTACACATCTCCTTACTTAGTTTGAAATGGCTGGCCAAAGGTGTACTAATTGGTTTTGCATTCTTCATTCTAAACCTCTCCAATACATTTTCTATGTACTCACCTTGAGACAATGTCAATTTGCGATTTTCTTGTCTCTTGTTATTCTCATACCAAGGATTTGCTTTGCAACACCCAAATCCTTAATCGGTGTCTACTTAACCTGGTATATCTTCTTACATTTGCAGGAGTTTGAGATACCTGTTGCTACTCTTGATTTTCTAGTGCCTTCGGAACTTCATTTTCTTTGATTTCATCAAGCACCATGTACTCTATGTTTTCCTTTTCCTATTTCTTTTCATGCAACTGATCTTTGTACATAACCTTTTCATTGAATACTACATCTTTACGCCTAATGATTTTGCTATTTTCATAATCCCATAAGCGATAACCAAAATGATCAACCCTGTATCCAATAAAGGTGCATTTCTTGGATTTAGCCTCAAGCTTTGTTATATTTTATTTATCCATATGGACAAATGCTTCACAACCAAAAGTTCTAAGAAATGAGTAGTTTACCTTTTTACCTATCAATGCCTCCTCTAGGATTCCACCATCCAAAGCGCTTGAAGAATTTCTATTTATTAAATAAACAACATTATCTACAACATCAGCCCAAAACTGTAAAGGAAACCCTACATGAAATCTAATACACCTTGCACGCTCCATGATTGTTCTATTCATCATTTCTGACACACCATTTTCTTGTGGTGTTTCAGGGACTCCATTCTGTCTGCGAATCCCATTGTATGAACATTAAATATCAAAATCCTTGTTTTAGTATTCACCTCCCTTATTAGATCTAAGACATTTCAACATTTTCCCTGTCTCATTTCCAACCAAATACTTCCACTTCTTAAAAGTAGCAAACACACCAAATTTTTGTCTAATTCAATAAACCCAAGTTTCTCTAGTTGCATCATCAATAGAAGTAACATAATAATGAGAGCCACCAAGAGATTGTACCTGAGTCGGTCCCCATACATATGTATGCATAAGCTCTAACTTTTCACTCTTCTTTTATTTCCCAACCTTGAGAAATCTAACTATCTTATGTTTTCCATAAAGATAGTTCTCATAGAATTCCAAACTTACCCGCTTCAGATATGGAAGCATTTTTCTTGAGTGGAGAATCTACATCCCCTTCTCACTCATGTGTCTAAGCCTATGATGACACAATGTTGCACTTTTTGTGTGTGGAAGCTACATAGATAGAATAATCAGTATTATGAGAACATAAATACAACGTACCTATCCTATATCCTTTTGCTATTATGAGTGCTCATTTAATGATTTTCCACCACATTTTTCCAAACGTATAAAAACAACCGCTATCTCCCAACTTCCTTGTTGAGCTCATATTTCTTTTCATAGCAGGAATATACCTTACTTATTTTAGCATCCATTCATTTCCATTATTTAACTTAATCCATACCTTACCCATTCCAACAATTTTACATGGTTCATCATCCCCCAATAAAACATGTCCAAAATCACCTTGAACATAATCATGAAAGAANTTCTACTACCCAGTAATCACTAGTATTATCTAATGCAAGAATAAAATAATCCTGTAACACATCACCTGCTACATTTTCTTCTTGAGTAGTCTCTTGACACCTGTCTCCTTTCTTCTTTGGAGATCTGCAGTCTTTCTTCAAATGTCCTCTCTTACCACAGTTCCAACACTCTATCTTTCCAACTTTTTACTTGGATCTTCCCTTTATATTATCTCTCTTTGTATTCCCATGCTCTCCATGGTCAATGCATTACTTGATGTATCACTTGTGCTTTTTCTTTGCATTTCCTCGCTAAGAATAACATCTACAACATCATCAAATTTCAGAGTACCCAAACCAAGGACAAAGTTTCTTACAAGCATGACCAAGATGTTCCAACTTTCTGGTAATGAGCACAAGATTAGAAGAGCCCTAACCTCATCTTCAAATTTCACTTTTACAGATTTAGCTGACTAGTAAGCATATAATTCATTTAAATGGTCAGTAATAGATCCACCTTTTGACATCTTCATATTAAAAAGCGCTTCATTAAAAATACCTTGTTGGAAGCCAAGGGTTTTTAATAGAGCATAGCTAATACGCTCATCATACCCTCTGTTATATTTTCTTCCGAGATATTGAAATTCGACAACGAAGCCAGGCATAGATGTATTGTTCCTAACACCTTTATGTCAAGAACCTCTCATTCTTCGTCCTTCATAGTCGCCGACTATTTTTTTCTTCTGCCCAACAATAGGTATAGATCCTTCTGGTATATATAGTCTTCCATTTGCATCTTCCATAACTTGTAGTTTTGGTCATTAAATTTATCAACCCTAAACTTTCCTTCTTCTACCATTCCTCCAACTCGAACCATGAACCCTTTTTTCCTCCGAGTTTACCAGCCAAATAGACCTTTGTCTATGATACCAATTGTTAGAAAAATAGGATCGCAGATAAATAATAATAAACAATAAACAAGATGCAAATATTAAACACATTACAAGAGAGACAAAGATATAACATGGTTCATCCAATATGGGATATGTTCACACAGAAATTGCCGGTCCTTTATTATTATACCATCCAAAAAAATGAAGGGATACAACCTGCAGCAACCTGGCTACACTTTCTCTTCACTCTGTCACAGTCCCTCTTAGATAATCACATATATTTTTTTACAATGCTACAATAAAATAATATACACAACCGTATTACAATGATTTCCTTTTATAGGAGAATTAACGTGGGAAAATACCACAGGTCACCCAATACCAGTGGGGTTGTTGCAAGTTGTATCCCTTCATTTTGTTGGATGGTATAATAATAAAGGACTCTTGATTTCTATGTGGATCTATCCCATCTTGGGTGAACCATGTTATATCTGTGTCTCTCATATAACGTGTTTAATATTTGCATCTTGTTTATTGTTTATTGTTATTGCTATGCGATCTTGTTTTTATAACTGAATGGGGTTTCAGATCCTATACTGGGTAGGAAATGAATCACTGGGCTATGTCATCCAGAAATGAATCACTAGGCTCAGATTTCGATGAAGCATAGGGAAGATCACACATGAGCTTGGAAAAGACCAAGGATTTCTTTGATGTGGCTTTGGCAAATTCCAGATCAAACTCTTGTAGTATGACTATCCACTGGGAGTACTTACCCCCGAGCACCTGACGAGTCAAGATGTAATACATATGGTTCTGGTCTGCCAATACAGTGGTTGTGCGGAGCAAAATGTAGTGACAAAATTTTTTAACAACAATGACCATGGCCAATGCTAATTTCTCCACGCGTGAATATTGGGTTTTAGAATCCATAAGATTCTTACTAGCATAGTCGATCACATGCTCCTGACCGTTGGGATTTTCCTGCACCAAAACCATAGCGATGGTAGTAGTGGAGGCAGCAATATATAAGAGAAAATCCTTTGAATAATATGGTGGGTGTATCACGGGTGAATGAGTTAGAGCGTGTTTGAGATTATCAAAGGCTCATTGGGCTTGCTCATCCCAATAGAACAGAGTGTCCTTCTTAAGGAGATGCATGTAATCGTGTGTTTTCTCCACAAAATTTCACAAGAAACGACAGATAAAGTTTTTCTTCCCTTGCAAACTTTGGAGTTCTATAAGGTTGGTTGGGGCTGGTAGAGCTAAAATAGTGGCAATTTTCAATGGATCTATCCGGATGCCATCCCTAGAAACCACCGAACCTAATAGGCGTCCCGTCTCAACACAAAAAACACATTTATGAGGATTGAGCCGTATATTATAATGACGACATCTCAAGAAAATGTCTCTAAGATGACCAGGGTGGTCCTCCCGTCACTGTGAATGAGCAGGGAGGTTGTCAAGGTACGGTTCAACAATATGTTTTATATCGTGAAACACATAGGACATAACACGCTAGAAAGTGGCTCCAACATTTTTTAGGCCAAATGGTAACTTCCTATATGCAAAGGTTCCCCATGGGAAAATGAATGTCGTCTTGTGCTAATCAGTGGGTAAAATCTCAATCTGATTATAACCTGAAAAGCCATCCATAAATGAGAAGATGACACTTTCGACACAGTTGTCGATAATCTGGTCGATATGCGGAGGTGGGAAAGTATTCTTTGGGACAATCTTTGTTCAAATATCTGAAATCAGTGCATACTCTAATGGTGCTCTACTTTTTATTGACAGGGACAACGTTCGATACCCATTCTGTCACGGGTACGAGATAAATAAACCATGCTTTGAGAAGTTTCTCTATTTCAGCTTTGATAGCTGCGACTTTCTGTGGATGGACTTGCCTTAGTTTTTGACTGATAGGTTTAGCAGTGGGATAGGTTTTTATTTCATGGACCACAATGGATGGGTCTATCCTCGTCATTTCTTCATAAGACCAGGAAAAAATATTGTGGAATTCTTTGAAAAGTGCCCTGTATGCTTTAGATTCTTCTGCCGAGCAGTTCTGCCCAACATGAACATTTTCAAGGGTAGCAGGCTTGGCTGATATGTCAATTGGATTTGTTTGAGTAATGTTGCATAGGTTTCCTTCAGAATCTATGTCTTGCAACAATATAGGAGTTTGAGGCGTGTTGACAATATCAATGGAAAAAAGGGATGCAAAGTCATGGTCTACCGAACTGGTGTTGGGGAGGAATGAGGATCTATGATGATGATCCTCCTAGATAGGCTCATTCGTACTCATGATCTCCATAATGGACTTATCGGAGGGAAAAGTCTCAGAGAGATAATCCATAATAGGATGAGAGGGTTCTAACTAGTAGGGCAGGTGGTAAGGGTCCAAAGCCATCAGATGAAGTTCATCAGTGTGGTCATCGGAAAGGATTTGAATAATGTTGTACATGTCTTCTTGCGGACTCAACGAGGTGGAATCAACAATTTGTTTTCCCTTGGGATCATAATCAAACGACGAAATCATATTCACTGTTATTGTGTCTATGTTAGGAGGAGTGGATGGAAAATTACCCATAAGGGATGAATCCTTCAACATGCCTACCCCAATCGACTGGTAAGGAGGAGGGGACTAACCTAACATAGGAATGTTATTAACCGTGGAGGTAGTAACATCTGGCATACAGAAATCGAGCTGGTCAATGGTGACAATTCTCCCTAGATGCATAAATTGGACAGTTCAAAATACCATCGAAGCGACAACAATCATGGCGTAAAACCAATTTCTTCCTAAAGGAGGTTGTAATCTAATGGGGTGTCTACAACTTCCACTTGAATAGAAACAACTTTTGCCCCAAGCTCAACTGAAAGGGCTGGTATGAGACCATGGGATTGGAAACCTCATCCATTAAAGGGTTTCATAGTCGTAGGTGATGTTACAAGCTCGAGAGAGCCAATAGCTTTCCAACAAGACAGGGACAAAACCAAAGTTGAAGCTCCTTCGTCTAAGATAGTTCTAAAGACCTTCTTTCTGACTACTTTCATTATGATTCAGAAAGCAAGTTTGCGAGGTAGTCTAGAGTTATAGTTCTCGACATTGAAATGAATCAAATTAGTATTGTCCGGGTCTAAAGCTCCTAACGTAGTTAACAAGTTTTTGTGTTGTGTAGGACAACTTTGGAGTACTTCCAAGGTAGAAATTACACATGGTTCCTGAGCAAGGTCTTCAACTACATTATAAAATTGAGTAGCTTAGGCATTAGGGTTAAAAACAACCTTCCTAAGAGTACTTTTGGGTGGATGCAAAACCATGTCTAGAGTAGGCTTCTCGATGGTTAAGGGAACAATAGACGAGGATTCGGGAGAACCAGTAGAGGGAGCTTTTCCTGAAGAAGCATTGTCTTCTTTCTTGTCTGCGGGTTTTTCATAACTCTGACTTCAAGTTTGCAAACTAATAGTATCTGAGGACATCATGCGAATTTCCTCTGAAGAACTAGAGTTTCCCTGATTAGACATGTGTTCTATCGGTAGTTGTTGAGAGGGAAAAGGATATGTGAGAACTGCGGGTGCGGGATTAGTTTTCAAAAATTGGGTGATTTCGTCCCAACGAGGATACTCTTTTGTGAAATGGTCACCTCTGCATAGCAGACATGGATATTTTTCTTTTCTTTTCCCTTTATCGTTGTCATTGGTGGTTGGTTTTGGATTTTCCTATTGGTTTCCAGGTTTTTTGTTTTTAGCTTTAGCTTTATTTTTATTGTTGTCGGGAATTTGAATAGTCTGAATGGAATTGACCTCGGCCGAAACCTTGAGAGTTGAAGGAGTAGGGGTGGAAGTTTGGGGTTGCTTGGTAGGTTTTGTTGTTGACGAGGACTGGATTGAACCAACAATCCCATCAACAGGGGTTTCTACTGCTGGCTTTGTAGGATCGGTGCTTGGGTGAGGATCTTGAGGGATCAAGTAATACAAAGTTTCGGACTAGAAATAGACCAAATATAGGTATTGGAATTGAATATTGGCTTGCTCTTCAGTAATGACACCACCCATAGCCACATCTCAGGCAATTGGAGGAAACAAATACTTAGTAAACCAATCAGCTAACAACTGATCTGGGATAGGAGCCTTAATAAGTCTTCTCCTCCTTCTCCACTCATGGATATGATCAGATATGTGGGTGGAGGTGTTCTGTCACAAAGAAGTTAAGAGATTAGTGCCCATTTCATAATGGATAGGAAGCTGAAAGTGGGTAAGAAACACAGTTTCCAATGATCCAAAATCCACAAACGAATGTTGTGTATGTTCAATGTACCATTTCGCGGCTATACCAGTCAAAGTTCGCTGAAAGAGTCTTAAAAAAACTGAATCATCCATAAGGGAGTTTGAAGAACACCACAAATGGAATGTCATGATATGGTTTTTCGGATCATCTCCCTGCTTCCCATTGAATTTTGGAATGTCCGATGGTATCTTTACCAGAATGGGAGGCCACGAGGGGTTATGTCAAATGGGATCATTAATCAACTTGGACAAATCAGACAAGTCCAAGGTTGCTAGGAAAGGGAATTGACGATTAGCTTACACATATTGGTAATATTGATATGGCATATAAGTACCAGTAGGACCATAAGTAGACTGATAGACAGGTTGTTGTGATGAAGAACCACCGGAAGATCCACCTGCAGGGGGTTGATTTTCGGGATTAGGACTGTTAGGATCGTCGGGGCCTCCGGGAGGAGGACCACCAGGACTATTGGGACCACCAAGACCACTTGGACCATTAGGAGGAGGAACACTAGACCCTCTGGGACCCCTACGAGGTAGACCTTCGGAGTCTTCAGAACCACTAGGAGGAGGGCCACCGGACCCTCTGGGACCATTAGGAGGGAAGCCACCAGGCCCCCCAAAACCATTAAGACCATAAGGGGGAAAGCAACCAGGTCCTCCAGGACCATTAGCCCCCCCAGGGGGAGGACCTCCATAAGGTGTTCCTCTAGCACCCCCCACAATATGTATAGGTATGCCCCCCATAGCTGGAATGTAGGACCAGTTGGGTTGCCCCCATGGCGTGAAAGTATTACTAGGATATGGAACTCCAACATAAGGCATTCCTGTAGGATTGGGTTGATAACTAAGGTTTCCTACAGGTACTTAATTTGTTGTGTAACCATACCCCCAAGAGGTTTGATTGGTTACAGGTTGTGCCCCCAAGGGCTGACCTGAACTGGATGGGGGGTTAACCACATTTGTGTGGGTAGGAGGGACATAAACTATAGATTGTTCTATACTAGAGGTCTGTCCATGATTAGGTACAATTCCAGTGATAGATAACGTAGGTTGTGCCAAGGGTTGCCCCCCGACACTAGAAGGTATTGTTGAAACAGGAATTGAATGTTGAGCGCCAAGTGTGGAAGACCTAGGAATATTGGGAACAAACATAATATGGGAGGTGGTGGGGTTGGTAGTTTGACCTGGATTATGTGGAGTCACAGTGCGATCTAGAATCGGTTCAATGGGTCTCATAGAATCGACAAGTGAACGATATCCCATACGAACAACTGTAGAACGAGGTGGTGCTGTGCCCAATATGTTGTCTATTTTCTTCTCAATTTCTTGTGCACAGAGAATAGATGCCTAGTATTGTCTATTTTCTTCTTCATTTGGTGAAACTTCTTCAGAAAAGTTTAAACAGGTGCCAAATGAGGCAATGGCTTATCCTATAGAGGTATTCCAAAATGGAGCATTGGGACCATAATGTGGACGGGTAGCATCATCAACATGACCTTCTATGGGAGAATGGAATGAAGTATTACCCCGAGAAGGTTATTGGACCAAGGGAGGTGAGTGCGAAGGATATGGATCTATGCTTTCTGCAACCACATTTTCTCTTGGTTAGGAGTTGGTAGCAGCTCTTTGGTCGATAGCTTCCATAGGATTTTCTCCTGAAATAGGAATAAAATCAGGTGGCAAGCCCCATACTCTTCTGGACTGTCTTAGATCAGCCATTTTGTAGAGTTCCTATCTAACCTAGGGTCTCAAAACTATAAAACACACCCAAAATTTCCCTACACAAGCTATAGGCCAAACAAGCAAACTTAGATGACAGGAGGAGTTCAAATGGTCAGGTCTCTCACTAGGATTGTGAAGAAGGTGCCACTCGCAATATACCTCAAGGGTACGTGCGTAGTAATGTCCCTGAATCTTGTTTTTGGTGTATGGCTCAAAGTAATACGGCCAAAGGGATTTTCTCAGATAGATAAGGTATCCTAGTGGGGTTTCCTGATATACTCAAAGTATGTGGGAGCTCAAATCGGTAGTACTGCTGTCTAATGCATAATCGTTCACAAGGGGCATTCCTATATACAATCGTTTACGTGAAGCACCTTTCTATATACCTCAAGGGTATGTGAAAGGACGTTCGATATACCGATGGTACGTGGAAGAACCACGCGAGTCCCAGGATGTAATACGGACGAGTAACGACAACTCCTACACTTAACGATGCCCGAACACGTCTCTAGACTATCACTTGAATTGCTATGTAAATTTTAATCTATAACTACTGTTAATTTTAAAGTAGACGGTTAAGTGAATGCATGGAATTTTGACAGAAAAAGTAAAACCATGCAAAATGTAGATGCAAATATTTCACTTTACCATTCGTGGTATGCCTACCTACGGGGGGAAAAGAGAGTATTTTCTTTTTGTTTTAAAAACCAAAAATTCCCAAACAAGTACTTTGAACAAATCAAAATCAAAGACAAGCAACACATTCCAAACTCATTTTTCTTTTTGAAAGCAATCAAAAGGGTAAGAGTCTCTTTTCCTAAAAGAAAAACAACAAGCACTCTACATGCATATGCATTCTATTTTTTCGATTTTTCTTAAAACATAGATAGATCTAACTTAAAACTACAATATTTTTTCTTTTGGTGAGATAGTACTAATGCAAGAGAGACAAAATAACACATAGAACCTGAAAGCTTGTGAGGCTAATCGGAGATCCAATGTTGTATGCTCAATAATGATAATCACCTAATCTAAATAAAAAAAAATTCTTTTTTAAAAGAAAAAAGAAGTCCTCTATGGAAAAAAAATGACATCAAGATGCTAATCAAATGGTTTTTCTTTCAATCTTTATAAAAGAAATGAAAAGAGAACTAACTCAAACTTAAGCTTTCAAAAAATTCCTTTCACAATCACAACCAACAAGCATGGAAGCAAATGAATAAACAAGCCTAATCTAGCTTTTGAATTCTTCAATAAAACCAATCTTTTACCACAGAATTTCCAACCATAAGCATTCAGATTCTAACACACAAGCCTAACAGTGCAGGGCTGAAAGCAAACAAACTCAAATTTTTGCAAAAAATGATAAAAAACTAGTTATGGAACAAGGCCTACTTGGCACCGTGCTAAAGGGGTCTTGACAGAGTGGTTCTAGATGAGCACTGCTTCTGGATAACGAGACTTAGGTGGTGGCACCACTTATGGCTAACAGAGTTTAGGCCGTGGCACCGCTTGTTTCCAACAGCACATGTGCGGTTCCCTGAATAGATACAAAACACAAGGAGAACGAAATATCAAGTTAGAAATTGATCAGATCAAGGCAAAAATCGATGAATTGATGGTAAAAAAGAGCATATAAAGTCAAAATAGTTCAGATCTGAACAGATCTAAACGTTTCAAACCAAAATTCACTAAGTCAGATGGCAGATCTGACTGAAGAGAGTTGGAGATGGAGCCTAGATTCAGACAAGAGTTTAAGGACTGAGTAAGATCAGATCAACTGATATTTGAATTGTTCCCTAGCAGAGTCACCAGATTTGTTATCAGGAATATTGCACCTTCTGTGGACAGAAGCTGTTCCTCTGGTCTGAATGATTCAGATCTAGAACAACTGAGTGAACGACAAAGGATGAAGACCTTCACTGAATGTTGTAGACACCTGGAATACTGCTTCGATTATGAACCTGTGTACCTGCAAACATATCAAATGTACAAGCACATCAAAGCTACCAGAAAATCATTTATATATCCATGCTAGTGACTGAGGAATCTGACAACATATATGTGTGAAATCAAAACAACAGTAACGTGGGACGAAAATCAACTTTGCATTAAGAATGTATGGAGAAGCTTACAACAGTTTCCTTAGTGTCGACAAGCTCCTCCACGAGACAAACACTTCATCCCCATAAGCTCCAAATTTGCTTTCTATGGTCTCCAATGATTTGGACTAGGTAGTCAATCCAACAGCATAACAATACCTCTATAGTTCTCCCCCCCAACTATGGATATGAGCTTGTATTTATAAGGCTCAATCGATAGGAATAGTTGAGAGAATTGTGGGTGAGGTGGCTCCAATATCCTATCAAGGGTGATCTCGAGCTGAAACTAACACACAATGATAGGGATAAGGGAGGACATGAGACTCAAGTTCTAGAAGCCTAAAGAAATTTCTCTTTTTCCCATTTTACCCAGGGTACCGCTTTCATTCCCTTATGACATAGCAGTTTAGATGAGAACCACTTTAATACCAAAGACCATAGGTGGTGGCACCGCTTCTCTATAACAAGATACAGGCGGTGCTGAGCAAGGTATTGCTCATCACCCATAGGGTAAGGGTGGTGCTAGGTGTTTTCAAGTAGAATTGACAAACAAAGCAAGTTTCCACTCCAAGTGTTGGGATTAAGGGAAAACATGGAAGTTAAGGGTCTCATCACATGATGGTGATAGGATTTAGGTATAATAGTGCCCACATGCATGACGAGGGACACCAATTCAATTGAATGAATAAAGCATTTGTTATGGTGGAAGCATATTAAAATAAGAAAAGCAGGAAATACTCTACACACACAAAAACATATAAACACATATATAAAATGAAAGAGTTTATTTGTTGTTCTATTACTTCTCTATTACTTGTTTGCATATTAAAATAGTGTACATGTTTATATAGAGTGTTGATACACTTGGGTGTCTACCCATTACATTTATTTACAAAGAACATAAAATGGTTCAGAAGCTCAATCGTTACAGACGACTGGAAGACATAGAGACAATCTGTCGTAGTCATGTCAATATGCTGGTGTCGACGATGCATGTCAAGATGTGGAACATGCCGAGGTTTTGTCGAGTTTCAGACTTGTCGAAGTCGATGCTGAACCTATCGAAGTAAAAAAACATGCCAATTATTGGGAGGATCATTCCTCCTTCCTTAAGAAATAATGGTCCCCATTGTTTGCTTGTTTAGATGAGGAAACTTTTTGGTTAGATCATTAGTAGAGTACCACTTTATTTGTGCCAGGAGTTGTTCATCTTTAGCCACTTGAAACAAGGGAACTGCGTTCGTCCTTGTATGGCGTATGCATCATCCCACAATGGTGTTGCAAGGAAGAGGCTCCTAAATATATGGATGGATTTCTTCAGGTTTTGCTGTCTACAAGTCATTATGTTCCAACAATGTTGCATGGTATGTTCAAGGTAGATCCACATTAAATACCGGATGCAGATCCAAGCATGAAGGAATGTCGATTTAGAAATCATTTTCTCCAATATTCTTAAGGATATTGTATGGACCATATCGCAAAGGATTTAACTTTATATATGGACTAGTCAAGCATTCCTTATTGAGATGTAGCCAGACCTGATCCCCAATTTGAAATGAATGAGGAATACGATTCTTATCACATCAGCCCTTAGTTTTCTCATTATATCGTTGCAACATTTCATGTGCTTGTTTCTGGATGTTGTATATTTGGTCTTGAAACTTCAATGCTTTTTCAACTTCTCTCCGGTTAGATTTAGTGTCGATTGACTGCGTTGATGAACTGATCAAGTCGATGGGTGCCAAGGTTTGAAATCGATAACATATCTCGAATGGAATATTTCCCGTAGAGTTGTACTGAGCATGATTCAATGGTTTAGCAATGGTACAAATCATGTATGATCAAATGTATATGTTGATGTAAGATTTAAGTGAAGGACAAAAATACTAATTCTGAAGGATGGAAAGGCTCTTTTATACTCCAAAATGTCATGCAGACTTGCTGTAGTGTGCATCCCAAATGAGCTTCTATCGATGTTCATTGGTCAGTACACAAAAATGTCCAAGGTTGTGTAGAAAGGTATATTTCAGGAAGTAGTCAGTAGTATATGGTGGGTCAGTTTGAAGCTATTGATAAATTGTAGAAAAGTCATAGTCCATAGAATACAATTGATTCCAAGTAGTGGTGTCATAACCCTGCATACTCATCACTATAAGAAGTAGAGTAATGGGTGGTTGACTGAGACAATCGACTGGGACATTGGATTTACCTTTCTGATGCTTAATTACCAGCTGAAACTGTTGTAGGTAATTAATCCACTTGAGTTTTCAAGTTGTTTGTAACTTCGGCTAGGACAGGGAAAAATGTAAGGGCTTGTGGTCAGTGAAGATGACCGTTTCCTTCCCAAGGATGTAATGTCTCCATTTCTTAAGGGATTGCACAATGGAATACCATTCCTTTTCATACATCGAATAAATTCTGATCGTGTCATTGAAATTTTCAAAATGAAAAGATATTGGGAGACCATACCTAGTGATCACTACACCCAAAGCATAGTCCGATGCATCCATATCAATCTAAAATGGCTGATGCAAATCAGGTAACACAAGTACTGGTGCAGTAATCAGCTTGTGTTTTAGCTGCTCAAAATATTGTTGTCATGCCAGTGTCCATTTAAAGGTAGTTTTCCCTTTTCCCTTCGTCAAATGATTTAAAGGCCAAGCTATGTGACTGAAGTCGAGTATGAACCATCGATAAAAAATTTCCAAACCAAGAAAAATTCTTAGTTCATGAATGTTTTGAGGAATGGGCCAATATTTGAGGATTTGTACTTTGTTTGGATCGACGTAAATGCTTGCATAGTCAATTATATACCCCAAATATTTGATGTTGTTCATTGCAAATGAGCATTTATCCATGTTCAAATGGAGTTGATGTTATCTAATAGTGTCAAGGAATTGTCGAAACTATTTGACATGTTCTTCCCATGATCGACTGAAAATAAAGATATCGTCTAAATAGACAAGACACACCTGCCGATGAAAGGTCGGATAATGTCATCCATACATTGCATGAAGGTCGCAGGTGCATTGGTTAAGACGAAAGGCATGACTAACCATTCAAACATTCCTTCCTTGTTTTTGAAAGCAATTTTTCCTACATTGGTAGGCTCGAACAGAATCCAATGGTATCCTGACTTGAGGTCGAGCTTAGTAAAGAACTTAGCACCTTTGAGATAGTCGATGAGTTCGTTTGTCCTTGGAAGAGGGTATCTAATCTTCACCAAAAGTTTGTTGACATCCCGATAGTCGATGCACATGCGCCAAGTCCCATATTTCTTTGGAATGAGGACGATGAGACTTCCACAAGGAGAGCAGCTGGATTGGAAGTGACCATTGTTGATAAAATCCTAAATCTGTCTGTGAATCTATTCATTCTCGATAATGGATCTTATGTAAATATACGTGTTAGGTAAAGATGAACCATTAACAAGTTCAATGGAGTATTTTACCTAGAAATGTAGAGGTACTCCATTTGGATCTTGAAATACATTCCAATATTCATCAAGAATATGGTCGATCTGTTGTTGTCGGCAGCTGCATTAGTCGGTGAGTCAACTAGTTGCTGAAGTCTTTCTCAAATGCTGTGATCAATGCGAATTTCTGAGCATGGTTGATAAGATTCTTTATCTATTTAGAAGATACCATCACAACCGTCGATGTAGTTCGTTGCTCTGGTATGCCATACCACTGGTTCTGTATTTTGACAATCACCTTTTGAGGCCGTGTTTGATAACTTCAATTTCGATCCCATAAGTAAGGTTTCCCAAATAGGGAGTCATCTATGGAAAGTGGTGCCACATAACAGAGTACTTCATCTTCAAAAGGATTAATAAAGCCGGAGAGTTTGCATTGTCAGGTGATTCTTAGTTCCTGTCCATCCTTCATCCAACAAATATTATAAGGATGAGGATGTGGAGGGGGGAAAATACCAAGTTTCTTCACGATATCTTTAGAAACAAAGTTCTTTTGGCTACCATTATCCACAATCAGATGCAATGGATCATTTTTAACCCATATATGTGTATGGAACATGTGCTCGCATTCCGCCTCGCCAACGACAGTCGATTATGTCGGAATGGTCGATGTCGATGTCAAAATGGTCGATGCTTCTGGGTCTAATTCTACTAGAGTTTTGTTGGACAAGTCAGAGTTTGACAATTTTTCCAAAATTGTCTTCTGAACCCTGCATTCTGACGTATCATGCCTTGATAAATTGTGATAATCACACCATTTCCTAGTAAAAGGTTGTTTGTTAAGTTCCCTTTTGTCTTTCTAAGAGTTCTTTTTTCATAGTCAAACTTTGGTGGAGTTAGCTGAGAAGGGTGTCTTGACTTGTTAGATTCAGCTTATGACTTCTTATCGGATGTTCGACCTATCGGCTTGGTCTTATACTTATCTTCAAGATTACTGGTGTAGTGGAATGCATGCGCAAGCGTACTAATAGTAAAAAACTCCATCTCTTGCTGAATGTAAGTGGACAATCCACTTACGTACTTTAAAACAAGCATTTATTCTTCTTCTTGGATTCCAAGTTTCACCATGAGTCAATAGAAATCATCAGTGTAAATATTTATAGATTGGTGATTCCATTGCCTTAGCTGCTTCCACTTCTTATACTGTTGTTCAATGTATTTGAGCGGGTAGAACTCTTTTCGGACGTACTTGAAAAATTTCTCCCATGTGTCTATGGGGTCTCCTTCTTTCTCCATATTTGTCGATAGATTCTCCCACTAGCAGTGCACAGAGGTTGACATATTTAAGGATGCGATGATGATATTTTCATATTGCAAGAGTTGATTCACAGAGTAATAGGATTCCATTTGTTGTACCCAATTGTCTACAAATTCAACGTCAATCTTGCCATCAAGATTTGTTTTTTCCAAATTCATTTGCACTTTAAATGGACTGATTTTGCCTGATTTGGATCTCATTGAATATCCTCCTAAGGTCGAGGCGAATCATGTGAGAATATCATTGAACTCAATGAACATTTTGGTTGATTATCGAGCTAGTGCCTTCTCTATGATTTTCTCTGTCTCATTAGTTGCATGTCTATTGTTTATTTCTTCGTCCATCTTCGATCTAATAGTGCGAGTTAATAGATACTCTGAAGTTGAAGGTAGTGTATTCTTGTATTGCTGAGTTTGCAAGTGTGTTTGAACAAGAATAAGTAAGGTAACTTTGATAGAACTGTATACACATGACTTAAGCTCTAAATCTGATTTGATACCAATGATCCGGGTGCCGAGGCACACTATGGGGGATAACAGTTCGATTGAATGAATTGATAATTGTTATGGAGA
The DNA here is from genome assembly GCA_001517045.1 of Pseudotsuga menziesii. Lineage (NCBI taxonomy): Eukaryota > Viridiplantae > Streptophyta > Pinopsida > Pinales > Pinaceae > Pseudotsuga > Pseudotsuga menziesii. Next base: position 84,797 of record LPNX010146907.1, read on the forward strand.
AAGCATATTGAAATAAGAAAAGTATGAAATACATGACACACACATAAAAATATACACATACATACACAGAAAAAATAAAAGAGTTCGAACAAAAACTCCATCTCTTGCTGAATGTACAGGGACATTTCGCTTACGTACTTTAAAACAAGAATTTCTTCTTCTTCTAGGATGCCAAGTTTCACCATGAGTCGATAGAAATCATCAGTGTAAATATTTATGGATTGGTGTTTCCATTTCCTTAGCTGCTTCCACTTCTTATAATGGTGTTCAGTGTATTTTGGTGGGTAGAACTCCTTTCGGACGTACTCAAAAAATTTCTCCCATGTGTTTATGGGGTCTCCTTCTTTCTCCATCTTTGTCAATAGATTCTCCCACCAGCAGTGCACAAAGGTCGACATATTTAAGGATGCGATGATGGTATTTTCATATTCCAAGAGTTGATTCATAGAGTAATAGGATTCTGTTTGTTGTACCCAATTGCATATGAACTCCACGTCAATCTTGCCTTCAAGATTCGGTTTTGCCAAATTCATTTGCACTTTGAATGGACTGATTTTTCCGGATTTGGATCTCATTGAACATCCTCCTAAGGTCGAGGCAAATCACGTGAGAATATCATTGAACTTGGTGAAAATTTTGTTTAATTGTCGAGCTAGTTCCTTCTCTATGATTTTCCCTGTCTTGTCAGTTGCATGTCTATTTTCTATTTCTTCGGCCATCTTCGATCTAGCAGTATGAGTTAATAGATACTCTGAAGTCGAAGGTAGTGTCTTCTTGTATTGCTGAGTTTGCGAGTGTGTTTGAACAAGAATAAGTAAGGTAACTTTGATATAAGTGTATACACATGACTTAAGCTCTAAATATGATTTGATACCAATGATCCAGGTGCCGAGGCACACGATGGGGGACAACAGTTCGATTGAATGAATCGATAATTGTTATGGAAAAAGCATATTGAAATAAGAAAAGTAGGAAATACATGACACACACATACACATATACACATACACACACAGACAAAATACAAGAGTTTGAACCAATCTCTATTGTTCTATTACTTGCTTGTATATTACACTAGAGTACATGTTTATACAGAGTGTTGAGATGCTTGGGTGTCTACCTGTTACGTTCAGTTAAAAAGAAGTTGGAATGGTTTGAAATATCAACCGTTACAGTCGACTAGAAGACAGAGAGACAATATGTAGTAATCATGTCAATATGCTGGTTTTGACAATCCATGTCGAGGTTGCATCTAGGTTCGGACTTGTCGAAGTCGATGTTGAAGCTGTCAAAGTAAAAAAACATGCCAACTGCTAGGTGGATCAGAACAATTGTCAAGGGAATTGTTAGAAGAAGAGTTTCTCCATTGACAACAACGCTCAATTATACCCAACTAGAAATGAGTCCATTCCCATCCTCAACACAATATGTAAGATTTTCAAATTTTTATTTCTTAGTATCTTCTGATTCATGTTGATTGAAGGGGAAGGTCTATCCAAATAGAAGGAAATATATTCCCACTGTTGATATAATTCGTGATATTTAAACCATTCTCAAAGTATTCTAATCCAAGTTCAATTTAAAAAACCTTCATTTTATCCTTAACATTCAACATAGAGGAGGGATTCTTGTATTTGCATCAACCGTATGTTTCGAACTGTGGATCACACTCAAATGCATTGTATCTAGCCTGAAGGAATTCAACATACTTTATCATCTCTCTTCACATATTATTGTCCGAGGGATCAAGTATTCCATCCCAATTCTTCAATCCATGATATTCCCTCCATTTGATCCCTGCTTCTTCTTGGGATATCTGCATGTGCCTTGATTTGATTTTTCTATTGAATCCCACCCTACACTTACATGTGAATTGCTGCCACCATGTATGGTTTTTGATTCAAAGACTTTAATACCTGTGTGCACTTTCTCCTTGCAATTCAAACGATTAATCCAAATATGTGACAAATTATATTTTGATAATTAGATTCCTTCGGTTCACGTTGCTACCAAGCTATTGGACATAGAAGCAATCAACCTTGGGAAATTTGTGGGAAATGAGGCATGTTGTAATGTAAATGAATTCCTGGAAGAAACTTCATTATCCTCACCAAACAAATGAATTTGTGTAACAATCCTTCTAATTTTATGGTTACGATAATCATCATTGTCATCATTGATCATCTCCCCATGTTATCAGGAATATATCACCTTCTATGGACAGAAGCTGTTCCTCTGGTCTGAATGGTTTAGATCCAGAAAAAATGAGTAACAACTAGGTTGAAGACTTTCCCTAGAAACTGTAGATGCCTAGAATAAAAAAATTGATGAAATACTTGTAGACCTGCATAAGCACATCACACATACAACAAAATCAAAGATACCAGAAAACTATCCATAGATCCATATTTGTGACTAAGGAATCCAATAATATATATGTGATATTATAACACAACAGATATATGGAAAGGAAATCAACTTTGCATTAATAGACGAATGAAAGAGCTTACAACCATTTTTCCTTAGTCACCGATGCACCCCTTCACAATACTAGCACCTCATCCCTGATAGCTCCAACTTGCTCCTCTATGCTCTCTAATGGATTAGGCTAGGATGTTAATTAGACATCATAACTTTACTTCTTTCTTCTCTCCTCAACCATGGAGTATGAGCTTGGATTTATAGGGCTCAAAGGGATGGAAATGGTTGAGAAATTGGTGGGTGAGGTGGCCATGAGATCCTCAAAGGATGGATATCGAGCTTGACTGATCCAGCTGAGTAGGGATAAGGCTAGACATGAGGATTTCATTCTAGAAGCTTCGTGAAACCTCATTTTTTTCACTTTTACAAAGAGCACCGCTTATACTCCCTTATGATAGAGTGGTGATGGGTGAGAACCGTGCCAAGTACAAAGGTTAAAGGTGGTGGCACGGCCTGGTTTCCACATTACTTGGGTGGTGCTGCATAAGGTATAGCTTATCTGCTTAAGGGTAAGAGCGGTGCTAAAGTTTTATATGCTAGGATCAACATCTAGAGCACTGTTTTTCACTTCAAGTTTGGGATTGAAGGAAAATAGAGGTGTTAGGGATCTTATCACATGCTGGTGACAAGATTTGGGTGTAACAGAATGCCCCCCAAAGCATGAGGCTAGAGGGATACGATAGGAGAGAGATTTGATAGAGCAAGTTATCACTTCGAGGTAAAAGCCAGCTTGATCAGAGAGTATCATCGAGTAGGCATCTACAATACATCAATACTTTGACTCATGAGTCAATGTAACCTCATCATGGCTGTAGACAAATACAATGTAGATCCATGAGAGGAATAAACAATGATGGCTACTAGAATACAACATAAATCCATGTGATAGAGGACTAAAACTTGGACATAGCTACAAGATATCTAACGTAGAACTATGCAATACAGATGCAAATGTGAGCATAGCCACGACCATACAAATGTGGATCCATGATGGTACTTCATACAATATACTCCATCACAACCTGGGGAGAAAGCTATGAGTTCTTAACAAATACCCAGGGTCTTTGTCTCATCTTCCACAAGGTATGATCCTAACCATATGATTACAATGTTTTGAAATCGAACATGGTAGAAACCACTTGATTACTAGACAATGATGTGAACCGTTAACAAGTGCGAGGGAGATCACCATTGATGTCAATGATTCCCAAGGTACCCTAGTGCAATCTACTGAGTGTGAATAGATGTTTTTATGTCGAAAACCCAACAGAGTATTTTGATCAAAGGTCAATGATGTGAACCTTTGTCGAGAGCGAGAGAATCTGTCATTGAGGCATACAGATCTCAAGGTACTATATTTGTTTCTAAGACTATTTCCCAGATGATGAGTTAATCTTGATAGGAATAGTCTCATCGAAGGAGGGCCATGATGAATCCCACATCGACGACACAAAACATAGAACAAAGTTCTGGAATGTTTGTAGATAATGTAACCATAGGACTAACTCAAAGGTACTAACACAAACGTTGTTTTAGCTGCAGAGGTAAACTTCTTTCTTCCTTTAAACATCGGGTGGCACGACAAAATACTTGGAAGCATGAATTGGAATAGATGGACACACAATACGACTATGGACAATGCATTCTTTTGAAAGACTCAAAGGAGTGACATGAATCATGAAAGTGGATTGACTTGTAAGTCAGCTGAATACCCAATTGACTGAATGATATGCATACAAGTGCCATGTTCAAAGGTGACAAAAAACTGCGATTTGATTTTCAAAATGATTCCCTTCCCTTAATTCCCCCATTATGATTGATGAGTTCCTTCTTTCATTTTTACGAGTCCAAAGAGGGTAACAAACACTCATTTTAGCTCATCTGAATACAAGTCCATTCTCATATATTTCACGAACTTGAGAAAGGAGGGGTCCGTTCCCAAAAAAGGGTCTCTCAATGTTTAGTTTAACGAGTCCAATGAAAGCAAACTCGGTATCATTCATGTTTAGAGAGTCTGAAAAAAGACGAAAGAAAACTCCAGAGGGTCCTTTTTCATATTATTTAGCCTTTAGGGCCCGAAAAAGTATAAAATAATACCCGAGAGAACTCTTCCAGTCATGATTGGCTGGAGCATTCCTTTTTCGTAAATAGTCTATCCGAATCGAAAAAGAGATAACCTACCGTCGGAGAGACGAATCTTCAAATAATTTTACCGGTATGAAGAAGACAAGTACTCAACAATCTTTTCATATTTAAGGAGTCCAAAAAGAGCTTAAACAAGACTCCATTAGGTATCTTTTTAGGATGAGAAGTTTTACGAGCCTAAAAAGAATCGGAAAAGGACTCGGAACTTTGATGCTGATTTCTAAGAGTGTGACCAAAGTGTCAAAACCAACACTCAGGGATTTTTTCTGTTTTATGGAAGTACGAAAAAGTCAAAAAGAAACTCCCCATAGACTTTACTGTTTCCACTTTTACTCCTGCAAGGCTAAAAAAGATCATTATTCACCCAAAAAATGACTTTAATGAACTATATAAACAGGTTTATAATAATAATGATTTTTTAAATATCAACATAACATTAAAAAAATCTAAAAATGGATATAAAAGTCATGTGAATAGTAAAAATCAAACCATTTTACTATTTACCACTTGGTGAGAGCATTTTGGAGCAAATTTGAGCCAGATCTTCAATCGGTGATTTCGAGAGATTCTACTGTCCGATTCGAGCGCCGTTAGAGCTAGGTAAATGAAAAAACCTTAGCCTTTCCTTTTAAAGAATTAATTTTTAATTTTATGGGGGTTTTGAGCTATTTTAGGTGAGCCCTAAATCTCAAATCCGGGCACTGCTCCTACCCCTTACGAGACAGGCAGTGCACTGTGAGAACCGCACATCCTAAGATGCATTCAGGCGGTGCCACCGCTCTGTGCAAACGGAGCTTAGGCGGTGGCAGCCATGAGTGGGGAAAAATGAATGGATAAGCAAGAACATAATTTTTTAATTGATTTAGATGATTGATTATATTTCTAATTGGCCCATTAATTGTTTTTGGCAGGTTCTGAGCAATAAAAAATGGTCATATGGAAAGAACGGAAACAGGATGAGGATGATGCCTTTGCCGATAGAAATTTAGGATGTATAGCTGCATTGAGGAATTGTGGCCTTCTAAATTTCTTCCACACACCTAGCATGGTGTCCCATGAGCGATTCTTGGAGTATATCCTCCATATGTGGAACCCGGAGCAACAATATTTCGAGGTAGGAGCCCATGTGTTGACTATTGAGGTAGAGGATATCTACTTCTTGACAGGATTATCGAGATGAGGTGTTCCTATTTAACTTACTGGTTCCCGTGGAGGGGATGTGACCACCCAAGAGTTGATCGACCGTTACTGCCTTTTGGGTACTAGAACTTCGGGGAAGAAAATTCCCATTAAGGCAGTGAGGGATGATCCTCTCCGTACTCTTCTTTTCACTATGTAGAGTCTGGCTAGGAGCCAAGGGCCTCATCAGGATTCCAGGGCACACATGATATATGCTATAGAGGCCATGGCACCTACTGTCTTTAACTGGGTAGAAGAATTACTATTGGTCTTCAAGGACCAGCTGACCAAGTGTCTGTAGGGAGAGCTGAAATAGTTTGGCTATTGTTCCATCTTAGCATGTTTCTTCTTTGAGTGGGCCCCTCATCTGAGGCCCCAAGTGGTATTTACTAAGTTGATGGTGAGAGACCCTTGCATGCTGAGGCGGGTCAGAATCATGGCCCTCACAGGAGCAGGCAGAGGCAAAGTGAAGTTTGGGGCTCCATTTTCCTCTGGATGAATGATAATATCCTCATGATTGAGGATTATGCGTATGCGGGTACTAATTTTAGGGGTGACTCTTACCTACCACTTCCACCTAGTGCGCGGTGGGGAGACATAGGTAAGAAACAAAACCCTAAGATGGAAATTTGAGCTTTTGTATTTTAATGTTTTTTATTTTTTATGTATAGTAACAAGACCTAAATATCTTCATGCAGATGTTGGAGTGGCATGACCTGGGGTATCTTCCCCACTAGACAGACGAGTGGGAGCTCGGTTTTTTCAACGAGGTGACGACCCTATGGGAGAGCTATAGGAGAACCTAGAGAGGTTGACTCTAGATATACTTGATGCATCCATCGATGATCTCCCGATGTGATATCAGAGGCACACAATAGGAGTGCCAGGCCGTTTTAGCCGTCTTCTATGTAGAGTAGTGCAGGCTATGATATGCTACCATGAGCACCACTAGATAGTTCTACATGATGTATTACTGAAAGATGGCATATCTTCAGAATTTTGTATGATTTTGTGCTTTCTGAAAGCCAGAGCGCTTCAGATGAGGTCTCATGACCTATATTTTGTAAAACACTTTATATATATATACACACACTTTTACTTCCGGTGTTTATATGCTTCAAATGGGAAATGTATTTACATGAGTTTTATGTGTTTTTACTATTTATTTACAATATGATGGACCATGCTTGATTTTTATGTTATGAATGGGCAATATACCAGTTTAGGATATAATTTGCTAATGAATCAGCAACTGCATTGTCTGCCCTAGGGATATGCCTATAAGTAATAACCTCAAACGACCTTTCCAATAGATGTACCCTCCGATAGAGATGGAGTAGTATAGGATTTCTGATGGTATAGACTTGGTTCAAATGAAAAAACACTAACTGTGAGTCCATGAAAACTACCAAATCATGAATGTCCCAGGATGCAGCCTCAATCAGTAGACCTATGACTGCTTCATACTCGACGATATTATTGGTAGCAGGACCAATACAAACCACTCCCGAACTGACTAGATCATGTTTAGGGGAATACAAAACCCAAGCATCTAAAGCAAGGTTCAGGGTATGGCGGCAAGCACCATTAGTGAAACCATAAAAGGCCATTCGATATGCATAACCAAAACATGGTATAAATAGTCTGGACACTAAACTGAAAACCATATTAAAAATACTAAAACACACTAAAAAGTCAAACAATGTACATATATACAAGGTACCATACATGAATGATCTAGGCATAGTACCTCTTCAGGTACACCCATTGCGAGGTTGCTCGAAGGGGACTCTGTCATAATCCACGAGCTCATAGGCCCCTTTCTCTAAAACCTTGGAGAGGATAAAAGGACCATACCACATTGATTCGAATTTCCCTTTCCCTAGCTTATCGTGTCTTTGATCATAAGTCAGGACTAGGTCACCTTCGTTAAACACATGAGGCTTGACAAATTTATCGTATTTTGCCTTGACGCGTTTCTTATGTGTCTCATTAACTAAGGCAACATCTAGTCTAGTTTTGTCAAGATTGGTCAAGTAAAGAAACGTTTCTTCCTCGGTAGAAGTTCAATGGAAAGTTTCAAAGATGGAATCTAACACTGAATAGGTAGGACAACTTATAGTCTGTATACTAATTGAAAGGGTGTAAAACCAGCCGTTGTTTTCACTGAAGTTCTATAATCCCAAAGAGGAGAGAAGAGAGTCTGGTTCTAGTTGGATTTGTGGTCTCCAACCATCCGATGCAACATAGTTTTTAAGACTTTGTTAATGTCCTCAACCTGACCATTAGCTTGCAAATAATAGGGAGTTGAGTTTTCATGGCGAAAACCCAACTTAACACTTAACTCTGCCATCATCTGATTCTGGAAATGTGATTTGTGATCAGTGACAATAGACCGAGGAACTCCAAACCTAGCTATTACATGGTTAAAAATGAAGAGGGTGACAATCTTACCATCCTATCCATATGTAGGCATAGCCTCAACCCACTTAGTGAAATAATCCACTGCTACAATGATGTAACCATGCCCCCCAATTGAGGTAGGCTTACAATGCATGAAATCTATTCCCCATTTCACAAAAGGGCCAACGACAATGCCTGGGTGTAACGGAGCAGGGTGGGTGCGCTTTTTCGGATAAAGGTGTTGGTAGGGTGGGGATTTCTTAACAACCTTGTGACAATATTTAAAGATAGAAGGCCAGAAATAACCGGTGCGAAGGATTTTTTGGGTGGTATCCATCCCAGAAAGATGACCGCCACATGCTCTAGAGTGGCAGTCATTAAGAACCTGTTCATCCTCCTCATGGGTGAGGCATCGTCGAAGAATGATATCTATACCATGCCTATACAATGTATCATTGAGGATAAGATAGTACTTCATGTGGTGACAATCATCACGAGATATATTGGGCTAAAAACGCTGTGTCTGGAGATAAATGATTAAATATCCATACCACGGATCAGTTGTGCTTATCAAGAACACAAATTCATCTGGGAACGAATGACTGGGATCATAATCCATTAAAGCACAAGGAAGATCACACATAAGCTCCGCAAAGACCAATGATTTCTTTGAAGTAGCTTTAGCAAACTCAAGGTCGAACTCCTATAGGATTACAATCCATCGAGGGTATTTGCCCCCCAGCACCTGACAAGTCAGGATGTAGTACATAGGGTTTTGGTTTGCGAGTATGGTAGTGGTGCGAAGCAAGATGTAGTGACGAAACATTTGGAAAAAAATGACCGTAGCCAATGCTAGATTCTCCACACGTGAGTATCATGTTTCAGAATCGAGAAGATTCTTACTAGTGTAGTAAATCACGTGTTCTAGGCCGTTCTGATCCTCTTGGGCTAAAACCATTCTGTGGGTAGTAGTAGAGGCAATGACATATAAGAGAAAATCCTTTGAATGATCTGGGGCAGTGTGTCACTAGTGAATGGGTCAGAGAGTGATTAAGATTATCGAAGGCTCGCTGGTCCTGGTCATCCCAGAAGAATGGAGTATCCTTTTTAAGGAGAAGCATACAACCGTGTGTTTTGTCGGCAAAGTTACAAACAAAGCGATGAAGAAAGTTTGCCTTCCCTTGCAAACTTTGGAGTTCAAGCAGCTTGGTTGGGGTAGGCAGGGTGAGTATTGCAGTGATATTTAATGGATCTATCCGAATACCATCCTTAGAAACCACAAATCCTAAGAGACATCTCATCTGAACGCAAAAAACCCATTTGTGTGGGTTCAGCTATATTTTGTAATGGCGACATCTTAGGAAAATGTCTCTAAGATGCCGAGGGTGATCTTCCCATTGCTGTGAATGCACAAGGAGATCATCGAGGTATTGCTCTGTGGTGTTCTTAATGTCGTGAAATGCATAGGACATAGCACGTTGGAATGTGGCTCCAATGTTCTTAAGGCCAAAGGGTAACTTCCTGTAGGCAAAGGTTCCCCACAGGCATATAAATGTCATTTTATGCTGATCAACGGGAAATATCTCAATCTAATTGTAGTCGAAAAAGCCATCCATGAATGAGAAGATGACACTCCCAGCACAATTATCGATAATCTGATTGATGTGTGGAGTCAGAAAGTTGTCCTTAGGACAAGCTTTATTTAGGTCTCGGAAATTGATGCAGACTCGAATAGTTCCCTACTTTTTGTTCATAGGAACGATATTCGATACCCATTCTGTCAGGGGCACAAGATCGATGAATCCTGCCTTCAGAATTTTCTCGACTTTGGCTTTGATAGCCATAGCCTTCCGCGGATGGACTTGTCTCAATTTCTTCCTAACCGATCTGGCTGTGGGATAGGATTTTATCTCATGGACTGCAATAGATGGGTCTATCCCAGGCATTTCTTCATAAGACCAGGCAAAAATATCTCAAAATTCTTTAAAAAGTGCTCTATACCCTTAAGTTTTGTTTATTGAACAGTTCTGCCCTATGTGAACATGTTCAATAGTTCTAGGCTTGACCGATATGTCGATTGGAGTCATTTTGGTAATGTTGCATAAATTTCCTTCAGACTCAGAATCTTGCAACAAGACAGGTGTTTGCGGAACATCAACAATATCAGTACCCAAGAGAGATTCAAAATCATTATCTACCAAATTGGTATTGGGGAGGAACAAGGATCTGTGATGGTGATCATCCCATATTGATTCATTCGTATTCATAATCTCTATAATAGACTCGTTTGATGAAAAAGTCTGGGAGAGATAATCCAGAATAGGAAGCGAAGGTTCTAACCAGTAGGGAAGGTGGTAAGGATCCGAACCCAAAAAATGAAGGTCATCTGTATGGACATCAAAAATAGATTGGATAGCATCATAAACTGCTTCATGCGAGCTGAGGGAGGATGTCTCAACAAATTTCTTACCCTTGGGATCGTAGCCAAACGAAGAGATCATGATGATGGTTATCATTTCTGTGCTAGAAGGGGCTGATGGAAACACTCCCATAAGGGTGGAGTCCTTCAACATCGCTACCCCAATTGACTGGTAAGGAGGAGGGGACTGACCTAGCAAAGGGACATTATTATCTGTAGGGGTAGTAAAATCCAACATACAGAAATTAAGTTGATCAATCGTCACAATTATTCCCAAATGAGGAAACTAGAGAGTTCTAAATATCATCGAAGTGATAGCTGTCATGGCATAAAACCAATTTTTTCCTAAGAGAAGATTGTAGTCTAATGGGGTATGCACTACTTCCACCTGAATGGAAATAGTTTTTCCCCCTAGCTCAATTGAAAGGGTTGGCATGCGACAAGGGGGATGGAAACCTCTTCCATCAAAGGCTTTAAGGGTCGTCGATGATTTTACAAGCTCAGGAGAGCCGATGGATTTCCAACAGGACATAGACAAAATTGAGGTTGAAGAACCTTCATCTAGAACAGTCCTAAAGACCTTTTTCCCAACTACTCTTGTTACGATCTAAAAATCCAGTTGGTTAGGTAATATAGGTTTGTGGTTCTCCGAATAGAAATGAATCAAATTTGTGTCATCTAGGTCCATGGCTCCTAAGGCAGTTAATAAGTTTTTGCATTGCGTGGGACAACTTTGGAGCACTTCTAAGGTAGACATTACAAATGGTTCCTGAGATAGGTCTTCTGCAACGTTATAGAATAGTGCAGCTTGGGCATTAGGGTTAAAAACAAACTTCCTAAGAGTACTCTTGGGCAGATACAAAATCTTGTCGAGATTAGGTTTCTCGATGGTTAGGGGACCATTAGACGAGGATGCGGGAGAACCAGTAGAAGGAGATTTATATGGAGAAGGTTTTTCGGTTTTCTTCTCCTTAGGCTTGTCATATGATTGACTTCAAGTTGCTCTATTAATAGTTTCCAACGACATCATTCGAATTTCCTCTATGGAACTAGAATTTCCCTGGTTAGACATGTGGTCTACCAGTTGTTGTTGAGAAGGAAAAGGATTCGTAAGGACTGCCGGTGCGGGGTTACTTTTCAAAAACTTGTTGATTTCATCACGGCGGGGACACTCCTTTGTGAAATGATCACCACCACATAATAGGTAGCGATATTTAGCTTTCCTTTTTCCTTTATTATCATTCTTCGAGGCCATAGGTTTGGGATTTTCCTGTTGGTTTCTGGGTTTCTTGTTTTTACCTTTTCCCTTTTTCTTACTACTAGATGATTGCTTACTTTGAATAGCATTCACCTCGGAGGAAACCATAGTATTGGAAGGAGCAGTAGTGGAAGGACTGGGTTGTCTGGCAGCTTTTACTGTTGACGGGGGTTGGATTGATCTGATAACCTCATCAATAGGAGTTTTTGCAGGTGTCTTAGCTGAGTCTGTGCTGGGATGAGGAGCTTAAGGAATAAGGTCATACAAAGTTCCAGACTGGGAATATACCAAGTCTAGATACTCAGCACGACTAACGACTTGCTCTTCAGTGACATCACCTCCCATCGCCACATCTCGGGCAATGGGTGGCATCAAAGACTTCGTAAACCAATCAACTAAGAGTTGGTTCGGGATAGGAGATTTAATGAGCCTCTTGTGCCTTCTCCACTAATTAATATGATCTGAAATATGTGTGGAGGTATTTTGACGTAGAGAGGTCAAAAGGTCTATACCCGTTTCATAGCGAATGGGTAGCTAAAAGTGTGTGAGGAAGATAGTTTCCAAAGAACTAAAATCCACAAACGAATGTCGTGGAAGTTTGATATACCACTTCGCGGCCGTACCGGTCAAACTACGTTGGAAGAGTCTCAATCGAATAGAGTCATCCATCAAGGAGTTTGACGAACACCATACATGGAAAGTCATAACATGATTCTTGGGATCATCTCCCTGCTTACCATCGAATTTCGGAATGCCCGATAGTAACTTGACTGGAATAGGGGGCCATGAAGGATTTTGTTGAATGGGGTCATTAATCAACTTGGACAAATCAGGAAAGTCCAAAGTTTCTAGGAAAGGTAGTTGATGATTCGGTTCAATGTACTGGTAATATTGATTAGGCATGTAACCACCAGTAGGACTGTAAGTGGACTGATACACAGGTTGTTGAAAAGGCTGATGAGACGATGAACCTCTGAAAGATGGAATTCCAGGGTTAGGACCTCCAGAGCCACCAGGACCATTAGGAGGAGTACCGCAAGGACGTACGGGACCACCACGACCGCTAGGGAAACCAGGACCACCAGGAGCTCCGGGACCACCAAGACCATCGGGAGCATTGGGACCGCTAGGAGGAGGACCACCAAGACCTCCGTGACCACTAGGAGGTGGACCACCAGTACCTCCAGGGTCACTAGGAGGAGGGACCCCAAGTCCCCCAGTGGGAGGACCTCCATAAGGCGGACCTTTGGGACCTCTAGGACCACCAGCCCTTGCAAGGGGAGGACCTCCATAAGGTGGCCCTCCAACACCTCCATCCATATGAATAGGCATTCCTCCCAATGCTAGCATGTAGGACCAATTGGGTTTCCCCCATGGAGTAATAGTATTTCCAGGATATGGAATTCCAGTGTAAGACATGCCTGTAGGAGTAGGTTGATAATTCATATTTCCTATAGGTACTTGATTTGCTGGGTAACCATACCCCCAATAATCTTGATTAACTACAGTTTGTGCCCCTAAGGGTTGACCTGAACTCAAAGGAGGGTTAACTATATTCGTATTGGTAGGAGGAACGTAAACTGTGGATGTGCCTGCATTAGAGGCCTATCTATTATGAGTAACAAATCCACTAGAAGGTAACGTAGATCATGCCGGGGGTTTCCCCCCAACATTAAAAGGTACTGATACAACTGGAGTTGAAGGTTTCCCCTCATCCCTAGAAGACCTAGGAGGACTATAAACATGCCAAACATTTGCAACTGTAGGGTTGAAAGTTTGACCTAGGTGGTGTGAAGTCTCAACAAGATCAATAGGTTTCATAGAATCAACCAGTGAATGATATCTGCCTGGCCAAGGATCCATATTATGGGGAAGAAGAGCCGACATAGGTTCTTTATGAGGGATTGGAGTTGCTAATATGGTATCTAATCTCTGCATTCTCTCTTGAAAATATTATGCACGGTGAATAGTTGATTGAATTTGTCTATACTCTTCTTCACTTGGTGAAGAATGTTCAGGAGAGGGCCTATGTACCCCAAATGAGGCAATGGCATGTTCCATAGAAGTTCCCAAAAAGGGAGCATCAATACCATACTCTGGATGAACTTGAATATCAACACGACCTTACCACAGGACCATGGAAAGAAGTGTCACCCACAAGAGGTTGTTGGACCAAGGGAGTAACGTAAGAAGCGAATTGGTCTCCACTTTCTATAACTAGGTTCTCTTCCACATGGGAAGTAGTTTTATCTCCTTAGTTAGTGGCTTCCATTGGACCTTCTCTTGTAACAGGAGGAAAGTCGGGTGGAAAGCCCTGTGTTCTTCTGGACCATCTCAAATGAAACTCAACCAGATTGCACAGTCACTAATATAACCTAGGGTTTCGAAAATAAGAAAAAACATGCCAAAAAACTTTCTCCTACTCAAGCTGCAGGCCAACAAGCAAATTCAAATGACAGGATGAGCTCAAATGGTTGGTTTCTCACCAGGATTGTCAAGTAGGTGCAACTCGTAATATACCACAAGGGTACGTGCGTAGTAATCTCCCTGATTTTTTTTTTGGTGTATTGCTCCACACAGGATGGACAAAGGGATTTTCTCAGATAGATAAGGTATCCTAGTGGGGTCTCTTGACATACTCAAGGTATGTGGGAGCTCAAATCGATAGTAGTGCTGTCTAATGCACAATCGTTCACAAGGGGCCTTCCGATATACAATCGATTACATGAAGTACCTTTCTATATACCTCAAGGGTACGTGAAAGGCCGTTCGATATACCAATGGTACGTGGAAGAACCGCGCAAGTCCCGGGTTGTAGTGCGGACAAAAAATGGCAGCTCCTACATTTAACGACGCCCAAACATGTCTCTAACCCATCACTCAAATTTCTATACAATTTTAAGCCTATAACTACCGTTAATTTTAAAGTGGACGGTTAGGTGAATGCATGAGGTTTTGATAGAAAAGTAAAACCATGCAAATATGAAATGCAAGTTCATTCACTTTACCATTTAGTATGCCTAATTACGGGAAGGAGAGAGAGTATTTTCTTTTCAATTTTGCTTTGAAACCAAAAATTCCCCAAACAACTATACTAAAAATCATTTTCTGAGCATACAACAAACAACACTTCTTCAGGTCAACTCTTTTGAAAGAAAACATATAGGGTAAGATCTCTTTTGAAAAAAGAAGAAAGACAAACAACAATCAAATATGCATATGCAATCTATTTTTAAAATTTTTATTCTAGAACATGGAAAGATCTAACTTAAAATATTGATATTTTTTCTTTTGATGAGATAATGATGCAAAAGAGACAAAAGAACAAAGGAATCTTGAAATCTTGTGAGGCTAATCAGAGACCCGGTGACTTCAACTCAATAAAAACAATGACCTAATCTCAACAAATTTTCTTTTTTCAGAGCGAAAAGAAGTCTTTCTCACACTTCATGAAAAACAGAAACACACAAACTGATCTAAGAGAGTCTTTCTTTTCAGTACTATCCAATAACAGACAGAGATCTAATATGACCTAAAGCTTCCAAAAAATCCTTTTAGAATAATCAAACTTACAAGCAGTAATACTTGATGACTCTAACCTAGATTTTTGATTTCGACAAACAAGATTTTTCCACATAAAAATTTCAGATTTCAATCACTCAGGGATTTGCAAACAAGTCTAGACAAAGCTAACTGAACACACAAAAATCCAAAAATCACAAATTCTTTGCAAAATTTTGAAAAAATCAAGGTCTGGAACATGCCTACCTAGCACCACGCCGAAGGGGTTATTGATAGAGCGGTTTTGAAGAAGAACCACTTCTTGCTTACTGAACTCAGGAGGTGGCACCACCTACTGCTAACTGGATGCATGCGGTGGCACCGCTTGTTGCCCACAGCATAAGCGCGGTTCCCTGTAACAATCTAGAACATAAGGAGAGCAAAAAAATCAAGTTAAAAATTGCAAAAAATCTACAAAAACTGATGAATCAACAATAATACAGAGCATATAAAGTCGAGGTGACTCAGATATGAAGAGATATGAAGGTTTCAAACCAAGACTTCACTAAATCAGATGTAGATATGACTGGAAAGACTGAAGGTTGGAGCTTGGATTCGGACAAGAGTAGTCTAGAAACTGAGGAAGATCATATCAAATGACAATGAATGATCAGATTAGATGTATGTCTCCCCAACAGAGTCACCAAATTTGTTATCAGAAATATATCACCTTCGGTGGATAGAAGTTGTTCCTCTGGTCTGAATGGTTTAGATCCAAAACAAATGAGTAACAACTAGGTTGAAGACTTTCCCTGGAAATTGTAGATGCCTGGAATAAAACCTCTGATGGAATACTTGCAGACCTGCATAAGCACATCAAACATACAACAACATCAAAGATACCAGAAAACTATCCATAGGTCCATATTAGTGACTAAGGAATCCAATAATATATATGTGAGATTATAACATAACAGATATATGGGAAGGAAATTAACTTTGCATTAATAGATGAATGAAAGAGCTTACAACCGTTTTTCCTTAGTGTCGATGCACCCCTTCACAAGACTAGCACCTCATCCTTGATAGCTCCAACTTGCTCCTCTATGCTCTCTAATGGATTAGGCCAGGATGTTAATTCAACAATATAAATTTACTTCTTTCTTCTCTCTTCAACCATGAAGTATGTTTTTGGATTTATAGGGCTCAAAGGGATGGAAATGGTTGAGAAATTGGTGGGTGAGGTGGCCATGATATCCTCAAATGATGGATGTCGAGCTTAACTGAACCAGGTGAGTAGGGATAAGGCTAGACACGAGGATTTTGTTCTAGAAGCCTCGTGAAACCTCCTTTTTTCACTTTTTACCAAGAGCACCGCTTATACTCCCTTATGATAGAGCGGTGATGGGTGAGAACCACACCAAAGACAAAGGTTAAAGGCAGTGGCACCACCTGGTTTACACATTACTTGGGCAGTGCTGCATAAGGTACCACTTATCTGCTTAAGGGTAAGAGCGGTGTTGAAGTTTTGTATGTCAGGATCAACATCTAGAGCGTTGTTTTTCACTTCAAGATTGGGATTGAGGGAAAATAGAGGTTTTAGGGATCTTATCACATGTTTGTGACAGGATTTGGGTGTAACACCCCCTCCTCAAATTTATTAAATACACAAATTTCAACATCAGTAAGTTGCTCAGCCTTTGGATAAGATCTTCTCAATTTTGTAGGACCTCCACTGACCAAAACAATTGTGACATCATTCATCTTGGTGCATTTTATTTACACAATTGAGGTTGGAATTAAACCATATTCAATTGTAAGAAATCACAATTTCAACATACTACCAGAATGTGAATCATTGATGATTTGGCTTGAAGATTTTTCAAACTCCTCATCACTTTCATGTGATAGTATTTTTGGTGCTTTTGAATAGGATTTGTCTATCGTACCATCCCTTGGGCTACTCATGATTTTAGTTAAATTAGATTTTGATTCTTTGAAGTTAGTGATATGAACAACTTCTCGGTCTTTTCCTTTGTGCAAATTTATTTGTGTTTTTTTTCTTCAAAAATTCAATAGACCCGACAAATCCTTGAATTTTAGAACTGCATTTTTAGTTGCATGTGATTTGATAACATTAGGGATTTCAATTTCCATTTTTTGAGTATTTTTTTTCTTCATTATTCATTCACCTTCCCTTGATTCATAATCCGTTTCAGTTCTGTGGTCACGTTGTTCTTTTTTATCTTTTATTTTTTTTACACAATCGATTACTATTGTATTGATAAAAGGATGAACAAAATTCAGAAAACTATTACAAAATTCCTCTATTCAAGATTAGAGGGACAGAGTCTAAAACTAGCATAAAAAAACACATAATTATAGTCATCTTGATAGGTAGTTTCTGTTGCAAAAATAATAATATCTAGACTATGGTAGATTCTAACATATTTTCCAACTATAAGAAGGAAAAATATGCATGTAAAAGTAGACTAAACACTAACATCGTTGTCAGAATCTTGCGCATGAAGGAGAGCTTCTCCATATTCATAATTTGCATCAGATGTATTCTCAGAATCAATAGAGGCAGAAACTTCAAAATAAACATCATATTCATCCATATATTCCTCCATATTTCCTTGATTTGCATGTTCTTTAGAATCACTATCATCCCGAGTGTACTATGAATATTCATCCACATCTTTGCTATTTTTCTGTAGTATTGAAAATACGAGGATTTGTAAATTCTTTCCCTTTACATCTAGAGATAGCTCGAATTGGATGAATAACATAAATACCATCACCATTTTGTCCTTAAAAATTTTCTTCAACCATGTCATCTTGTTTGTTCATAGAGTTGATAATATCCTAAATATTCATATCATAGGCCCTAAGTCTTCCATCAATTCCATTAAATCGATTTTTGAAACCAGATCTAATTTGAAGAGAAAAACGATCAAATTGTTCCAATTTTCTATCAATCTCCAAAACATGTTCAACCAACTGTTGACATAATCGATTAACCCTTCTATTATTTTGCACATCCAATTCATGTGTCCCTTAAAGTATTGAATTCTATCCTGTACTATAGAGACTTGTTTAGTCAATTCTTCAATCCTCTTAATAATATCCATGTTCAAAATACCGCTGCAAATTCTTCTAACCCAAAATAAATCTAAATTGAACCTACTAATGATAATGAAAAAAGATCAAATTCCTACTATAACCCCCCCACAAGGGTCCAAATTCACAAAACCACTAATAGACCAACCAAAGGGAATAATAACCAGAACCACACATCTAGTATACCACTCTAAAGAACAAGGATAATCGACATTCTTGAACATAGAACCCCCACCAGAATCATTAATGAAATAAAAAAGGGCTCCTGAATCCCAAATTTGGAAGAAAAAAGAGAGACATGAGAAACTTCGATAAAGGATTACCTACAAATTCGAATGGAAGAGAGATATAAAATCAAAATTCCTACCTCGATCTAAGGAGAAGGTGGAAAGTTCCTCGGCATTGCAAACCACCATTCCAATAGCATCAACCTCCCAAAATCCATGTATTTCAGGCAGAAAAAAAGAAGAACAAAAATCGCTAAATCTTGTAGGACTGCTCGCGTTCACGATGTTTGATAGCCCTTTCTATATTTCGAAGGACTAAATTACACTGGAATATATTCCATTATTTAATACACTTACATCACATTTAATACACCGGAGTATATCACATGCGATAAGGACGACCAATTTTCACTTGTCACGATTCACCCTTACGATGATGAAAACCACCTGTTGCCAAATGGAGAAGCAATGATGCATAATTTGAATTCCAAGATTTAAGCTTAAGGAATCCAAATTTGTTGTAGTGGGCTCTCATTTTCTTTAAGTCCTCCCCTAGGGAGATGGGAAGCTTGACTAGCAAGGCCATCATCCAAAGAATTTAGATCCCATCTGATATGAAGAATGTGAAATGAGTGTAGTTGTGAGAGAACTCAAAATATGTTTGTGAAGATTCCCTGAAATTTGATCCATTATTTATTTTATTTGTCTTATTTGTGAGAGAACAATAAGAGAGTCTCCAATCACAATTAAGGAGAGAATTCCATCTTTCAAGAGACAAATTCAATTCAAAGAACAAAGAAGATCACTCTACATGATTATTTGTTCCAATCCCCAAACCACATGCATAGGTATTGACTATATTTCCTTTAGGGTGAAAGAGAACCCCTCCCGCACCTGCTACCCAACATGTTACTCAATTATTTTATCAAAGGCTCTTTCAATAAACTTTTCCACTTGATTGAGTAGCTCTCTTTTTGTTTCCTCAAATATTTTATTCCTATTTTTTTAATGCTAAAAACATGTGATAAGTTTCTCATAAAATGAGTCCATGTCACATTCATATTGCAGTGGGTGGAAGATTCAGATAATAATAATAATAATAATAATAATAATAATAATAATAATATATTTATGAATATGATTTTAAATATAATACAATCTTATTATTATAGATATTTTTTGAATTGGAGAACTAGGGATTTGGTTAACATCATATAGTTTTGCAACATCATGGAGGAGGTGCATGGATGGGGAGAGTGGAGTGGGGGAGGGCAATGGAAATGGAATGCGTGTGATTACTGAGCTATATGTAGTGGGGGGAAGTTGGATGTAAGCATGTGGGGAAAGTCCTTTTGGGGTGTGGAATTTTGGAAATGTGAGAGGGAGGTGTATACTAGAGAGAGGAAGGGAAGCTGCAGTGTGAGTGGCGCAACTGAGGAGTGGAGGAGCTTGGATGCCAGGAACTTCATGGATGGAGGAGTGTGTTTAAGAGAGAATATGTGTAGAAATGGAGGTTAAGTGGGCGATCGCTTTAGGGGAGTGGTGGAATCGTCGAGTGTGAGTACGTAGGAGTGGAACAAAGGATAGGTGACATGCGTGGTGTAGCAGCGACACATGGGAGGATGCACATGCAGGAAATGAGGGGAGTGCAACATGGGAGGAGGTGAGACATGTGGGAGGATGAATGTGAAAGAGAGGTGCAATAGAGTGTCAAAGGAATGGATATTAGGGAGATTTGTGAGAGTGGAGGTTGGATTGAAGAATGGTGGAGTGTGCAGATTAGCTGTGGTATAGTGGATATGGAAGGGAGAAAAATAAGGGTATAGGTTGATGGAGAGGTAGGGGAGTGAATGCGGAGGACTCTAGTGTTATGCATGTATATGAGAAGGAAAGGCAAGAGGATAGGTGTGAGAGAATATTCGATAGAGGGAAGCGTAGGATGTGTAGTGGATGACAGGTCATGTGGAGGAGGTGAGGCATAGGATTATGTGGTAGAGGGAGGCATGGAGTTTGTGAGTGTGGAGCATGGAAGGTTGCAACATGACACAGGGTGGATATGGGAGCTACGGTTTTTTAGAAGAAGAGTTCACTGTGAGAGGGGGGTGACTACATGTAGAAGGTCACGTAGGAGTAGGATGAGGAGAGTGCATGAGGAGATGAGAGGAGGAGTGGAGAGATTTGATACCAATGTAAGAAACTGATATGGTTTCTTAAGAAAATTGAAGAGAACCTATCTTCAAAATTATATATATATATATATATA
>LPNX010146907.1:106086-174053 GCA_001517045.1 Pseudotsuga menziesii
CATCCAATTAAAATGTTGCATTATCCCACATTCATGGGGAGTAATAGTTGTTTAGATTAGACTTAGAATATAAGTATGTGTTGAGGCTAATGACAGCATCGAAAAGTTATTTTGTATTGAGATTGCTCAAAGGAGGTTTCCCCCTCGAAGTGGCCTGCGATTAATAAAATATCTTATGTGATCCATAATTTTTGTTATATCATGCATTCCCATTGTTTATTGCAGGAGGTTCTCCACATCTGGTATCAGAGCACTTTCTTGGGCTCATTGGATGGAATTTCTGATTTTTTTTTCTCTGCCATGCCTCCTGGCGCTATGAGACTTACAGTTCTTCTTCTTCTTGCAGTGGTATTATTCATCCGGATCAGGGAATAAAACCTATTCGCTTAACCGTGGGAAGTACTTGGGAATAGACTTAAAACTTATTGTGAGGAGTACCACATGAACCCTAAAGTAGCTGTACATTGAGAGGACCTGCTAAGTGAAAAGGGAAATGACCCCCACCAGATTGACCAGATTCCCATCCATGAGGAAAACCAAAGAGCTTTCATTTTTGGCCAGGCGGTTAGCATTTTTCCCTGCACCGTGAAGTGAGGGATACTGCCCCAATACTCAAGCCTGAGACAGCCTTGGTGGCTGAGTGACTACCTTTGAACCATTAGGAATTCGAATATACCTGGGGTCCATATCTATTTACAGTTGATAACATGCATAATTCCATAATTGTTATAGATCGTCTACTTCATTTCCTGTTCATAAATCACAGCTTTCTAGCACCGCCACAGATCATTTATTCAAGAAAAAAAATTGTATAAATTTTTGTTTAAATCTATAGAAATTTTTATTTTTTAGCCATATTTTCCTTGATTTAGCTTTGTTTCCATTGAAACTTCACTGTAACCCCCGTAATACCATTCTACATATTCCTTCATTGAGGACCCTATCCCAAATTTCACTTCCTGAAGGCCGAAATTCCACATTTATCAATTTTTAGGGTTTCACATAACTTCTCTGATTCTCACCGAATCACCTTCAAATTTTTCCACGGTGTTTGTTTTCAATTTCTGCTTCATTGTCCATCTCAGACAAATTTTCCAATTCCTTCATCCCACCTCCGAAATTCACATTTTCTACTTCTTGTCCCTAAGAAAGTGTCCAAAACCCCATAAAACCCCAATTACCCCCCGATTTTTTCCCAAATAAAAAATCTCCTTTTCTAAAACCCTCTCCATTTTTGTTTTTCTACCTATTGCCTGGAAAAAAAAACCTACTTATGGTTTTCACCCGCGCTGGAGCAAATAAACAAATGGAAGAAGAACTTGTGGCCATCAAGTCCAAAGTCAAGGATCTAGATAAAAAATTTCTTGACCTCCATATTCATCATTCACCCATGAACAACCGCCGCCAACCCGAGTCTTCTGCAGACACTGGGTTCTCATCGTCTAGAAACTTTCGTGGGATGAAGATTGATTTTCCTTGATTCAATGGTGATGATCCGACTGGATGGATTTATAGGGAAGAACAATATTTCAGTCTACATAACACTTTTGATGTCAATAAAGTCCCACTTGCATCCTTTCATTTGGAACATGAAGCACTTCAATGTTTCTGTTGGTACATTAAGGCTCATGTAGAGCCAAATTGGACAGATTTTTCCCAACTCTTTTTGCATCGATTTTGGCGTAGTGCTTTTTATGACTTCACAGGAGCACTCACCAAACTTCGCCAAACTAGCACTGTGCGGGAGTATCATACAGAATTTGAGAAACTAGCCAATCACACCGAGGGATTTCCTGATGCATTCTACCTGAGTTGTTTTATCAGTGGTATGAAAGATGAAATATGATCTGAGGTAAAAATGTTCTGCCCCAACATAATTATGGAAGCCCTAGGGTTGGCTAAGCTAGCAGAGGACAAGATCAGGGCTCAACAATGCTCCAAATCCACTCTTGTTCCATTCAGACCTATGGTTGCCCAAAGAACCCAAAATCCGCTAGCTCTTAGAACCACTCCTATCAAGCATTTTTTTGAAGCAGAGATGTGGGAACGTCGAGAAAAAGGGCTTTGTTATAATTGTGACGAGAAATTCACCCGGGGACATAGATGTGTTGAGAAAAAGCTCTATCTCTTGGATGTGGATTCTCCACCCGCACCTGAAATTTTTTATGATGCTCAGGATCCAATAGATGATGATGGTGACATTCAACAACTTCCTGATCCAGACAACTAACCAGAGATATCTCTCCATGTCTTAGCTGGAGTCACCACCCCACAAACCATGCAGGTCAGAGGGTTCTTCAAAAACCTCCCTCTTACAATACTCATTGATTCTGGTAGCACTCACAACTTCATTGACTTGAGGATTGCCAAACAGACTGATTGTTTCATCCATCCTTGCTCCATCTTTGAAGTCATGATTGCCAATGGGGGCACCTTACCTTGCAAAGGGAAGTGTCGTAATGTGCACATATCTATGGGGGATTACAACTTGCACTCTGACATGTTTGCCTAGCCCTTAGGTGAATGTGATGTGGTTTTGAGCGCTCAATGGTTATGCACACTTGGACCCATTTTATGGGATTTTGCTGAAATTTCGATGCAGTTTTCAATCAATGGTACCAAACACACATTGCGGGGCTTACAACCAGGGTCTCTCAGCCTCATCAGTTCACATCGAATGGAAAATATTGTTAAGAAAATTTCACATGGTATCATCACTAAGCTCCATTTCATTCAGATGCAACCTTCAACAGTATCAACTACTCCATTGGATCTCCAACAAATTTTGGATTGATATGCATGTGTGTTTGCTGAGCCAATGGGATTGCCACCTTCCTGACCTGAGGACCATCATATTCTGCTCCTTCCTGGAAGTGTCCCTCCCAACATTAGGCCCTATCTCTACCCGTTTCACCACAAGATAGAAATTGAGATGCTTGTTCGTGACTTACTGAAGCAAGGTGTTATTCGCCCTAGCACTAGTTCCTTCTCTTCACCAGTCCTTCTAGTCCAGAAAAAAGATGGGGCATGGAACCTTTGCATCGACTTTCGAGCACTTAATCACATCACAATCAAGGATAAGTTTCCAATTCCCGTTGTTGATGAGATTTTGGATGAGCTTCATGGTGCTCATTTTTTCTCCAAGTTCGATCTTCATTTTGGGTATCACCAAATTCAGGTCCATGAGGATGATATCCCTAAAACAGCTTTCCGCACACATGATGGCCATTATGAATTTTTGGTTATGCCATTTGGCCTCACAAATGCCCCTTCCATGTTCCAGGCACTGATGAATAAAATATTTCATCCCTACTTGTGAAACTTCATTTTGGTCTTCTTTGATGATATCCTCATCTATAGTAAAACCTAGGCTAAGCATCTCCAACATCTGGATCTTGTACTGCAACTTTTCTGTGATCATCATCTATGTGCCAAACAATCTAAATGTGTTTTTGGGCAGAAGGAAGTAGAGTATCTCGGGCATATAGTTTCAACACAAGGGGTTCGTATCGATCTTGCCAAAATCGATGCCATGAAAAATTGGCCACATCCTCAAACCTTGAAGAGCCTTCGTGGATTTTTGGGACTTACTGGATACTATCGCAAGTTTGTCAAGGATTATGGGAAGATTACAACTCCATTAACAACTCTACTGAAAAAGGATGCTTTTGCATGGACACCTGTTGCTGAGTGTGCATTTGCGAAACTGGAACAAGCTATGTGTACCACACCTGTTCTAGCTATGCCTGATTTTTCCAAGCCCTTCACTATTGAGAGTGATGCTTGTGAAAATGGAATTGGTGTTGTCCTCCTCCAAGATGAACATCCCATTGCATTCACCAGCAAAACCCTGTCTGGTAAGAATTTATCTGCCTCTACATATGAGAAGGAAATGATGGCTATTTTGCATGCCGTACAAAAGTGGTGTCCAATATCTCTTAGGGAATCATTTCTGCATCAAGATTGATCACCAGAGTCTGAAATATTTCCTGGAACAATGAGTCTCATCCCCAACACAACAAAAATGGGTTAGAAAACTCATGGGTTATGACTCTGAGATCACTTACAAGAAGGGTAAGGACATTCTTGTGGCAGATGCTCTTTCCCACACATTTGATGACCATTCTTCTCTTTCAGCTATTTCTATGCATATTCCAAATTGGCTACAAGCTGTTCAGCAAGGCTATGTCAATGAATATTCCTTATCTCAAATCATCCAACAGTTGGCTAGTAATCCTTTTCTTGTACCGCATTACTATTGGGATGGTTCTTCTATGGGATACAAGGGTTGCTTGGTGCTTCCCCATAGCAGAGATCTTCACCAGGCTGTCTTATATGAACTCCATGCTTCTCTAGCGACAGGGCACTCTGGGTTCCTCAAAACGTATGAGCGGGCACGCCGTAACTTCTTTTGGAATGGAATGAAATGGGAAATTCAACAAATGGTTGCCGAATTTGATACCTTCCAGCGCCACAAGGGTGAAACTACACTCCTCCCTGACTTGCTCGAACCCTTTCCCATCCCTACAAGGATTTGGATAGATATTTCGATGGATTTCATCGAAGGGCTCCCTAAATCTGGAGGGAAGATCGTAATCTTGGTTGTGGTTGATTGACTCTCCAAATATAGTCATTTTTGTGCTCTCAACCATCCATATACTGCCTCCTTAGTCACACAAATTTTCATGGACCAGATATTTTGTCTTCATGGCATTCCTTATTCCATTGTCTCAGACCATGACGCAAATTTCACAAGTCATTTTTGGACCGAACTCTTTCGCCTCATTGGAACCAAACTGAAAATGAGTTCAGGATATCACCCACAAACAGATGGTCAAACTAAAATCACCAACAAATTCTTGGAAACTTATCTTCATTGCTTCACCTCTAAACAACAACATCAACAGGAAAAGTGGCTACCTCTCGCTGAATGGTGGTACAATACTTCCTACCATACTGCATCTAAAATGACTCCATATGAAGCTATTTATGGGTAGTGACTCCATATGAAGCTATTTATGGGTAGCCACCCCCAGTGCTCCTGCCATACACCCCCCATAGTTCACCAGTTCAGGCAGTTGACATGGTTCTTCGAAACCATGATCAGATTCTCCACATTCTGCAAGAGAATCTTCACATGGCAAGAAATCACATGAAGTAGCAAGCCGATCAACACCATTTTGAGCGTACCTTTCAATTCAGTGATATGGTTTTTCTTCATCTGCAGCCTTACAAGCAATCCTCCCTGAAACTCAAAGGGCATCAGAAGCTGGCTCCAAAGTTCTATGGGCCGTATAAAGTTCTTCAGAAGATTGGGTTTGTTGCTTATAAATTGGAACCTCCTCTTTCTTCTCGCATTCACCCAATCTTTCATGTCTCTTGTCTCAAGAAAGTGATTGGCACCAACATCAAAGTACAAAATGTTTTACCGGAGCTAGACACGGAAGGATCCATCATTTTGGAACCAGAGGCCATCCTTAATAAGCGCACTCGTTAGCTTTACTCTCGGTACATAACATAGGTCTTAATTCAGTGGCACGACATGCAACCAGAGGATGCAACATGGGAACCGCTCCTTTAGATTCAGCAACAGTTTCCACCTCTAAAGCTTTTAGGACAAAGCTTTTTGTAAGAGGGAGGGGATGTTAAGAACCCGTGTCAACCCACCTCTTTATTTTGTTAGTGTATTTTGTCAGATGCATATGCTTTGTCAGTCGTCCCATTAGTATGCTGTATTATCCCACATTCATGGGGAGTAAGTAATAGTTGTTAAGTCGTCCAGTTAAAATGTTGCATTATCTCACATTCATGGGGAGTAATAGTTGTTTAGATTAGACTTAGTATATAAGTATGTGTTGAGGCTAATGAAAGCATCAAAGAGTTATTTNATGGCCTACGATTAATAAAATCTCTTCTGTGATCCATACTTTATGTTATATCATGCATTCTCATTGTTTATTGCAGGTGGTTCTCCACATAATATTAAATATAACTATACACACACACACATATATAATATTTTCATTTAATGTTCATAACATATTTTTGACCACCTCTTATACTCATACACAAAAATATTAGAATCAATGCACATTCCTAACTCACCGTGTAGTAACCTCCATCATAAGTTTTCCTTTCTACCTCAGAACAAGGGCTCAAACACAGAAGTGCCACAACAATATACCATTGAATCCAAAATTTTATCCCTCCCAACTACGTTGATTAGTTAAAAAATCCTATCCCATCCCTTGACGCTTTCATAGAATAAAATATGGCCAATATTTCTTCCACTATCAAAGTGGATATTTTAGTCACCTCCGACGCCATAGAAAACACCTCAATGGGAGCCTCTTGTTCTGCATAAGAAGTAATCACTTACAAACAATTGTTCCAAGAATTCATAGATATTTTCACCAGATCATACACATTGATGTTAGGTATTGATCCTTCCATTGTCAAACATCACATCGATACATGGCTTGATGCATCACCAATGGGGCACAAACAATGACTTGTTCATCCCTCTAAAGCATCTACAATCAAGGGAGAAATCAGAAAGATCCACCAATCAAGATTCATTTATCGCATTGCCTACACATCCTGGGTATCAAAATCCATCCCTATGAACAAAAATCAAGGATCCATCCATGTAAGAATAGATTTTAGAGACATCATCCAATATTTTCCCAAGGACAACTACCCTACACCATTTATTGACTAGGTATTCTATGCATGTATTGGCGATGCAATCCTATCCTTCATGGATGGATTCTCTGGCTACAATCAAATACAAATCTAGAAACAAGATTAGTGCAAAAAAATGCTCACAAAACCTTAGGGAAACTTTGATCATCGCATCATGCCTTTTGGGTTAAATAATGATGGCGCTAATTCTCAATAGGAAATGTCCTATGTCTTCAATGATCTAGCTCACATTATATTGACATACCTCGATGATCTTACAACCAAATAAAAGAAAAAATATTGATCACATTGTCGAGTTGTGGACCATCTTTCTAAGAAGCCCTAAATACAACATACGATTAAACCCCGTTAAGTGTGTTATGCATCACCGCAAAATAATTATTAGGGTTAATCATTGTTTCATAAAAAAGGATCACCATCGACCCTTTAAATGTTCAATCCATTCTAGAAATCCCACCACAAAAAACATGAACATAGATGCAAAGCATCCAAGGAAAGACCAACTTTCTTTGACATTTTCACCCAGACTATGCTACACAAGCACATGGGTTCCTATATCTTCCTAAAAACTATGTCCCATTTTGGTGGGATGAGAAAGAACAACTTCCTTTTGATGAATTAAAAACAAATTTTACATTCACTCCCCTCATCCCTTCACTAAATTTTGAAAATAATTTTATCGTTTATGTTTCAACGTCATCATACTCCATCACAAGCGTCCTAGTCCAAAAGGGAGAGGGTCAAAATAAACATGTCATTTACTACACTAGCAAAAGACTGGTAGGACCATCCATCAATTATAGTCACAATGATAAATTATCATTGGTCTTAATCCTCTAAGTACATAAATTATACCATTATATCTTGCTGTGAAAAACAACAGAATTGCATACTTGAATCCAATTCAATACATACTAAGTCAACGATTAATCAATGACAAGTTCACTCAGTGAATCATTATTCTTCAGGAATTTGATCTAGAATTTAAAACCCCTAAGAGAAAGGAATCTTTGGATTCATCCAATCTCATTAATGATCTCCCAATTACTACCGTGAGGACTCCTGTCAATGATAAGTTTCCAGACAAGCACCTATTTGTCTTTTCTAGAGAACCCATGGTATGATGATGTCCTCACATAACTACATACATATAAATTTTCTTCTTTTCTCTCACATGATGATCATCTCCACGTTTATCACCAAGACCCACATTATCTCCTCCTTGGGGACATTCTCCACAGATGTGGGACTAACACCATACTTCAGTGATGTTTATCTCATGACGAGGTTGAGAAAGTCCTCAATGATTGCCATAGAAGAAAATTCCATAACCACTTATTAGGATTGAATGCTACTAAAAATATCCTTCGATCCAGCTACTTTTGGACGCCTTTTGGCCTTCACTCTTTAAGGATTGCGTTCACGCTATCAAAATTTGTGTGAATTGCCAAACCTTTTCTTGCAAAACCAGGGCTCCACTGACCGTTTTGAATTTTGTCATCACGAACAACCCATTTTGTAACTAGGGGAATTGACTTCATGTAATTTCACCCTTCTTCATTCCAAGGGCACAAATACATCATAGTTGTCATCGATTCTTTCACCAAATGGGATGAATAAATGCCTAGTTTCAAATGCATTGGTACCACAACAACCAAGTTATTTTTTAACCACGCCATTTCACAATTTGGCGTACCCAAACAATTGGTCTCTGACAACGGGACACATTTCTGGAATGATACTTTCAAAGAATTATCACACTTTCTAGGATTCAAACATGAGTTTTCTACTTATTACTATCTACAGGCCAATGGGCAGGTGGAGGTAGTAAATAAAGTCCTCAAAAACATGCTCCAAGAGAAATTCAACAAGAATAAAACTAACTAGCGTTACATGTTATTTCCAACACTATGGGCATGTAAAGCATCTGTTACAACTGTAACATGATTTACCCCCTTTCATCTTGTTCACGGAGTAGAAGCAGTTTTACCCATTGAATGGCAAATCCCTACACTCCACTAAGTGTTAGAGATATTGTTGGATACGCTAGCATTAGAACAACAATTATTCACTTTGGAACAACTTGATGAGGATCATCGTGATTCATTAAAACAAAACTAATCCATGAAGCTTCACACCAATCCCACTAAGATCATCGTGTCCAACCTCTCACCTTTAATGAAGGCAATCTTGTCCTCATATTTGATGCCAAAAAAGAGAAGAGGCCATGACCTAGTTCATTCTCCCCCATGTGGAAAGGACCTTACATCATCAATCAACGCTTACCAAAAGGAGTATATGTGTTGAGAAATATCGAAGGCGTCCAGCCTAGCAACCCTGTTAATGGGTTGTACATGAAGAATTTCTTCCCATAACGTCAATGGCCATCCCTTCTGGTACATTTAGCTTCTTGTCAATTTTTTCTTCATTGGCAATATAATTATCATGATCATTATTATGATCTGGTATTTGCATCATGTGTGCAAGATTTTTCACCAAAAAGAAACTCCCCCATCATCCAAACAATGGTTGAACCCCATCAACAGGTTTACCATTTCAACCTTGCATGTAGGAAACATATTCCCTTCAATTAAATTTCGCTTATCCTATGATCCTGCTAATATAGATAAGGACCAGTTCCTCGGTATTGACTCATCATCAGTAAATAGCATGATCCCTCATGGGTGTGTGAACCATTAAAACACCCTCACACTTTGGCACCCATGATGTTTAACCAACAAGTCCATGGAATTTGATTAACCACCAAGTTTACCAAGTTGAAACCACATGTCATTACATTGATTCTACCAATCACACCCCTCATCTTCGTCGACACATGTTACAATCATGATTCATAGATAAAATCTCATCTCTCATATGAGCAATACCATTTGAGTTTCTCTCTGTATCATCAACCCTCTAGAAGACCAAAAAAGGGCCCCACCCTTTGAGTACACCGGTTGGTCCTTGAGATATTCCAAGGTTGCATTGGAACTATGTGAAGGCATCAATAAATTTATGCTTGTGTTTGGATCTCACCATTCTTAAACAACGATATCATATTTCTTCTTCTTAGTAAGTTGTTTGAATTACCTCTTAAACAACGATATCATATTTCTTCTTCTTAGTAAGTTGTTTGAATTACCGAATCAAGATTATTAAAGGAATATAAGAGAATAAGCATAGGTTGGAATATTGATTTATTTATTAGATGATGGTAGATTGATGAAATGAGTGGGGTGATTGAATGAACAAAATGGAAATTAGGTACTATGACAAGTAAATCTTATTTCCAATACAAAGAAAAAATTACCCAGCAAAGAGAATTCAGTAGTTCAACATGAAATATAATTGTAGATACATAAAGATTCTTATGGGGACAACATCTTTCAACTCATGTAATATATCATGAATATTTCACAACACATTAATAGGAAAAGAAAACGATGATCAAATCGATTGATCCAAATGTGGGATGAAAGGATGCCTCATGGATTTCATTATATGCATCAATGGAGCAATTACATAGACACTGGTAGATATGGAGTAACAGAAAAAAGGACAGAATGATATAACAAAAGTTTTGGATCCTCTGGGCCCAATTACAAAAATGCATGATAACAATGGCTTATAGGTTTGATACAAGAAGTAAATGAGGAGTTATAATCTGCTCATACAAAAGTACGATCCTTCTGAGCAAACCTAGCCTTTCCCTTTTATCTCACCCAACTTTTCATTATACAGTAACAACCATTTATGCTACCTTACCGATTTTCTTCTTCCCGTTACAAAATGAATTGTTGAAATAGATTTGAAGCTGTTAAAATTATATCCTTTGATGTTGACTTGAGGGTGGCATCATCTGTGGTCCTTCTTGATGAGGTGACTATTGAGGATGTGGTTGAGGCTAAACCAGGAGGTTGTTGAGGTGGATGAGAATATGATGCTCTAGCGGCTGCTTGTAATACCACCGTCCTCGCTTGCTATATTATGGCCATAAATTTTGTAATTGCTTTCCAATCCTTACACATGGGGTATTGAAATATTTTCATCTCTCAACCATGTCTAGCCTGGTATAATGTGCATAAGTGGCCTTGGGGAGGGCCTGAAAGATAGTCTATAGACCGGTGAGTAATACAAAGTCTTCATGCAACTTTTCAAACACAATCTGCCCATTTAGTTCTCCTTCGATGTCAACAAACTTAAAATCAAAGTTGTGAAAAGGTGAGAATAAAATCATAATGATCATTGTGATATAAATAGTTGTTCAAATCCCATGGAGAGGGGAGGCCTTGTTGGATGATATTCTCAAAAATAAATTTCAAAGAGCTGACATCTCTTGACAACTGAGATGCTCTTTCGTACACATTCTGGGCTTTGATAATCTTGTTAGGTTCCATGATGGTTCTGGTCCTATATCTGATAATAACAACCTGAAGCTCATCATAAGATTTATTGCTGAGGAGATCTATAACTGCCTGTGTAGTTTCTGGATTCTTATCCAAGTTTCCTAGTACATTTCTAGCTTCCTGAGAGGCTGTCACAACCAATTCCCATTCATCTTGAGAAATGGAAAAATACTTCCAATGCTTAGTCATCAGAATAGCTATTTTGTCCCAGATCAAATGCTTAGCTTCCTTTAGCAATGATTTCCCTTTCAGCTTCTTTGCTATTTGCTGAATATATTTTTGTAATTTATTCTTGGTTCTTTGCATATCTATGATGACTACATCTCCTTTGACTACTACTCCATTTAGTACCTACAATTAATCTTCTTTTTTCCATAAGTATTCTCTTATTTTTTTAATTTGAGAATCAGACTACTACTTCATTTAGTACCTACAATTAATCTTCTTTTTTCCATAAGTATTCTCTTATTTTTTTTATTTGAGAATCAGACTACTACTTCATTTAGTACCTACAATTAATCTTCTTTTTTCCATAAGTATTCTCTTATTTTTTTTATTTGAGAATCAGTGATGCTCATCTAAGCCATTGTCTTAGCTAGAAGATCTGTTGGATCTGATGCAGATGAAACTTGCAAAACTGTACTTTTTAGCAATCAACAAGTCCTGATTTTGTTGCTTTATCTCAACAATTTATTTCTCTAGAGCCTTAATATTCTCTTTGTGCTTTTGATTTTCAGCTTTGAACTTGTCTTGTTCTTCTTTGATTGCCAATAACTCTACTATTTGCACATGCTCGCTGACTAGCAGTTTTAATTTTTACTCCAAAGCTAATATTTCTTTATCTTTCTCCTTCAACAAATCGTGAACATGAAATGGATTTGATGGATCCACTCCTAACTTTGATATATGTTGTTCTAATTCACCTATATTCAACTTCTTGGCTTTAGTTGCCAATTTTTCATGTCTGAATATGCGATCCAATATACTGTCTGTACTCTACAATTTGTTAACATTCACAGTGGATTTGAGGACGTCATGAAGGACTCCTTCCCCAGTCTACCGGTGTAGCTCCATATTATCCTTGGGGATGAACATGTCTACATTGAATGTGACTTGAGTAGTATTGAAATTTGATGGTGTCTTCTTACCTCCAACCATAATTGGTTCTAAAACCGCCATGTTCAAGGTGCCCTTCTTCAAGTCAATAGATGACAATAGTCTCACTTGTTCTCCTTTTGCAATTTCCTTCTTAGGAAACAAATATTTCTACAAATCAACATTATCGTCCTTTATTTGGCTATACAAACCAAATAGTCCAGCCTTGATGGGAGAGGTATTGGTTGTCTCCAAATCCTCCTTTTGAGAAGATGACCTTGTTTCTTGTGGCCATCTTATTGACATAAAACTTTCCAATATGACTAGGCCTAGGAAAGTTGGTGTAGGCCTTTAATGAATTACAATATCTGACTACTACTCAATCTTGGTTTTCTTTGATTCAAGATCATGGCTCCTTGACTCTTCCTTTTCCTGTGTCCAAATTTAAATCTGTTATTGATCTCTTTCCCCTTGCATATGTCTTGTGTGGTGTTGGAATTACTTGTGATTCGTGAACTTGGATGAGAGTCTGGATGCAATATATTTCTCACTTCCTCCGAAACTTCAAGGTTGTCCATTCTGTCCAACAATTTATGTGGTGCATGCTGGTACTCTAACAGCTTGAGCAACTTCCTTTTTTATGATAGGATTCCTTTAGGGTCATATTTCTAGCTAAATCTTGAAGGCAGGTTCAGAACTTCCTTTTTTATGATAGGATACCTTTAGAGCCATATTTCTAGCTAAATCTTGAAGGCAGGTTTAGACTAGAAAGTATTTCCTCAACCATGGGGTTTGCAGTCCTGGTTTTGACTATGAATTTACAAACTTACCGAGGAAACCGAAGACCATTTCATTTACCATCAGATCACAATTGTAGCTCAACAATTTGCATGCGATTGAAACTGCATTTTAGGCTAGCTTCAAGAATATCTCTTTCCTGTATGGAAATGGTCCCGATGGAATCTCTGCATCAGGAAGACTTTTGTACAATGTCTTGTACAAAATTCCTCTGCCTTTAGAGTTCCATTCTTAGAGTTCAGTATTCACAGCTTCTCCGTTGAAAGTCGAGTCGTGTCAAGTCTTCTTGAATTTATAGCATATCCTATAAGGGATATTTAATAATAGGGTAGACTATTTAGCCATCTCTGGAGATAGTTTAACACACCATTTGATAAGTTCTGGGAATGGTTGAGCTCTAGGAAGGGTAACCCCAACCAACCCGAAACTTCATAGGTCCATGAAATCATTTCCTTCCTTGGTGCAAAAATTTCAAAGTGGGTGTCAACCAGGTGCTCGTCCTGTGTGGGGAGGTTTCTAGATGATAGCAATGATGCGCTGTCAGAGGCAGAATCCATGGGTGTGATATGAGATCTTTCAAATGGTCAAATAACGTAGTGAAGTGTGAAATTTGCATAGGAAGAATACTGAGAAGGATGGGCTATTGATATGGCTTGCGAAACAATACCCAAAAGTTTGCATATTGGGGATTTTATAGTAAATAATTTGCAATCTAATGAAATCTTTAGTAGCTTTTAATGATTAGAATTAAAGTTCAAAAGTGCAACCAAAATATAATTTTATCTGAAAAAGGTTCCAATGTAATGATCAATGAGAATCAAAATATACGTTTTCAAAGTATAAGTTATTCTTAACTTTTCTAATTAAACTGCTTTAAGTGATTACATTATTCCACGTAATCGGCTATGTTTTGAAAACAATACAGCTTATAACACAGGTTTTTATATCTAAGGTTTTTCATTTTATACTGGGTTTTTTCCAAAATTTTAAAATCCCACTTCTTATTGTCGAAAAAACTTTTTATTTTGCATTCTGAAACCACTCTGCACTCTGGTCCTGACAAGTCTGACAACTGCTGCTCCGACCCATTGGAAACTCCATTGCCTAGGCCTCTGTTCATTTCCATGGCAGGTTGCATGGCAGCCTAGCAATTTGCTATCTAATAAAACAAACTTACCTATGCAATATATTTTCATTGTATCAGTAAAATTTGCTCTGTTTTCATTGGGATGCAATATTGATTTTTATGTATTTTTAGTTGGGCAGCTTGTAAGCCTTGTTTTCTCTCTATTGATTGGGAATTGCTGTGATGTATATTCAAATATCACCATGGTTTTCTAGGTTTATTGTTTTTTCCAGAAGAAATACTGCATATAGAAACTCACAGCTGTCCCTTCCGCTAAGTTCTAGCTCTATGAAACTACCTGTAGTAATGTAGCCAAAGCTGATAACCAACTCTACCAGGGGATGGGTTCAAGTTTTATTGTTTTGCTTTGCTGCTTCATTCATATCCATGGAATTTTCCCAACATAAGCTCGTTTCTATTTGATCAGAATCATTTTCCTTGGCCGTTTGGATTTGAATTTAATATTAATTCTTCAATTTTGGAAAACTGCCCTGCTTTTATATTATCGTGATTGATTGTTCTGGCTTAATGTTTCTCTGAATCTCACCTCCAATTTGCGTTGCAATTCAGATATCATGTTGGGTACAGTTTCTTGATGATGTAACATGCCATCTGTATGTGGTCACGGTATCCATGTGTATGAGCCATGCAAAGGTTAGAGGTTATCGTCTCCATATGTGCGAGCCATGCAAAGGTTCCAAATGTTATTTAATCTGATCAACTCTACTTACTGTCGACTGAGTTTTGGCTCGACTGCTTTGAAGAAGGACGGAAGGGGAGTTCAAAACCATTCAAGCTGAAAATATTGTTATCAACGGTACCAAGCCTTCCAATTGACTTTGCGTGGTGTTGGAGACTGCACATATTCTATATCTCATGTGAATTTATCTCAGCGTATTACTCGGCTCTGCCTGGTTTGCTTTGTAGTTTTTTGTTTCTGGACAATAAAAGTGAGGGTTCCTAAAACTTAGGATAACCGCTCAATTTAATTTAAAAAGTATAGGTTTGCTTTGTAGTTTTTTGTTTCTGGACAATAAAAGTGAGGGTTCCTAAAACTTAGGATAACCGCTCAATTTAATTTAAAAAGTATAGGATTAAAATTTGTGCATGATGTTTTACAGTTTTCTAAAACCAGTCGATTACATAATTCCCTGCCTGCAGGGAATTATAATTTGCAATCTGGAGCAATTAATTGGTGGGAAACATGGCAAAAGATCATTGGACTAGAAAACAAGGAGCAAGATTCATTTATTAAACAAAAGATGTTGCATGTATAATGGGGGTGGTCAGAGACACTAAGGCAATGTATGAAGACACGTGTGATAGATCCCATCCATAACCATTATAGAGTGAAAAGGCAGTTTCAATCTTGGTGTATGGAGGTTTACCAAAACCGATTTTGCGAGCTTGAAGCATTCCCAAACTGACTCATGCCATGGTGGTTTTGATTCAGGATTGCCGGAATAAATTAACGCTCAAGCACTTTTACATACTTGAATTGACCTGAACCGTCGATCAAATGACATACAACTTATCAAATGTCTGCCTATCATGTTGCTTTCTATAAGCAAGACCCTTTCTTCTGTCTCATCACTCTGCAATTTTTTTGGTTGTGTTGATTTGGTGTGGGATCTGGAAAGTGGTTTAAGGCTCTAAAAGGAGTAGTATTCCTGACATACTTTTATGAGTCTAAAACTGTCTGAGGCTAACATGTGTCAATAGTGGTCTTGCTTCATGCTCATGCATTTTAATTAACACCTGAGCATTTTATCGAGCCTAAGATTTTTCTAGTCATTGATATAGATCTCCAATCAATCTGTGCCACCCATTATCTGCATCTTTCACGACCATGGCTAGGGGAAAACCAAGTATGTTAATCTTTCAGTTATAAAGCTTGATCCTTAGCTTGTCTGCTCACAAATGATTCACACTAATTTCCTTCAGATCACTTTAATAATATTGTTGGTTCTACTAATGAAATAAATTGAAACTCAGTTACTGCACCAAATTGAGCTCTCAATATTTGTTTACATTAATCATATTAACACCACTATCCTCCATTTTTAGCAGAGTCAATATTTGTACTAACAACACAAATATAATTTAGTCATTCCTGTAGGAATGTTTTACATAGCATTTGTTCACTAGGAACCCAGCTTCTCATCTATACAAAAAAAACACATTATTATTTTGCATAAATTGTTTCCACAACTCACTCAAAACCGTGGGAATCCCATTACATCATTCTTTTAGTCGCATCCCCTTGTCTCCCTTGATCGATGTAATTTAGTCCATATAACATCGGCACCTTATGTTTCATCATCTAGATACCCTACCCCATCAGTATTACATCTATGATAAAACATTCATTTGCAGTATTTTTCCCTCCATTACACCCTACGTTACAACTTGAAGTACGCTACTGTAAGCCACTCACCCAGCTTACATAGATAAAGGGAAGCCATGATCCCGATGCTTATCAACCAATCTTGTGTTAGTTCTGTCAATGTCCCATTTGGTTACAAAAATGGTCTTGGTTGTCATGATAAGACCCTTGTCTTACTACTTGCTTTAACTCTCATCAACGCCAACTCAACTCATTCCAATAGTTGAAGTAGTTATGATTATACCTTGGGGTCCCTTCTCATCAAAATATGGGACCACCTCAAACTAAGTAGAGAGAGCCATCATTGTTCTCTAACTTAGTGGTCTCACTTATGCTCGATGTGAACATATATATCAGATCATGGGGAGTCATACATTCCGATAGTAGCAGTGTTCACATTTATGATTAGCAATAGTTAATCCGCTAAGATATGGAAGTTACCCACCTATAAGCTTCATCATTATTTAGGTCCCTCATCCCCATGGAGTGTTCATAAACGTCAATATTTCTACTTATTCAACATTAATAACATCCCCAATAGTCCAACACCCATTTTGATCAAACAAGGATAAGATCCTTCTTCATACTTGTATCAACAATTTTGAGAGTCAACCCCATGGCCCCCTCTTATTATAATCCAGTTTGATTTCACAAGCATAGGGATGCATGTTTCATTTGTATAAACAACCTTTTATTATTTGTTACCATTTTAGATACTAGATACAACGATCATCATCGTGACAACCTCCCCTATTGGTAGGTCCTTTACGCACAACACTTGATAACTTATAATCAATAATTGGGGAGAAAGAAACGATGACATATTTTGGACATAGAACACCTTCCAAACCTCATACATCAAGGGGCATATGTTAAGCCTAAATTTTGCACACATGCAACATTTCGGATTATATTGTAGGAGACCATCATCAACATACAACATGTAGCTAATAAAAGACATCTTGATTGGATCCACAATGGAAATTTAACCTTAGGAATATAAAGTCAATCCTTATGGACAACCATGTGATATTTGCATTGGGAACCTATGTTAATAACGCGACTTCTATTCAACATCCCATGTGGATTTGTGTGACTTTTTCTTTGAAAGTTGCGAGACTCTACCAATAGTGGGGCCAACTACCTTCCATCGCACATTCAAGGCTCATTACAACACTCTCAGCTCCAAAATTCAAATTGGACTCCTCACTTGCTCGAGAGTATTCAATAGCCCCCTTCATGTACTTGGAAAACCACTTCATGAGAAAGAGAATTAACATTTGGATTTAGATTTTTTAAGGCCTCCATTGGCCTATAAAAGGAAGCCATGGACATACATTCAATAGAGATAAATCTAGAGTAAAGTTATGCTACAAGAATTAGTATGAGAGTTCATCTTTCAACCCATATCTTACCACTAGTTGGCATGCAAAGATCCCTTTCCTTCTTCCTCTAAGAGGCAAGATGTTTTATTATCAAGCATTTGTGTGAACAAAAAGGGACCCTCACTAAGGCATATTGTTGCCTTCCATTACGACCTTGACCTCATAAGTGACACCATTGTAACAAGCTTTACCATTGGGAAAATATCATTTGGTTTAGCACACTATATCTCTTTCTTTTTTCTTAACACTTATCCATTTTGTTTTTATTTCTTTGTTTGAGTCTTGATTTTCCATTTGATGTATGGAACACTAACTCATCTACAATTTTTTCCTTGCTGCAACCTTCAAGGAATAAAAGAGAGAAGACTACTCACCCTTGTAACAATTTTCCCTCAACACCCTTGACTAGGGAAGGCCTGCTCTCATCGATGTCATTACCATCAATCTTGGGTTGGCTTAACTTCTGTAGCTTATGGTGTTGCTCCTGCTATGGGAGGAGTGGGTTCCATATCTAAACCCAAAAAACAACACAAAATCCATTAGTATCTCACATATATTATAGCCAAAGCATGCATGAAATCCACAAAGTAAAGCATCAAAAGGAGGATGAGGATGGAGATATTGATCTTTTATGAAGTCTACCCATTGCAACGGGTACTGCTCCACCGTACCTATCCTCTATCTCCACACTTCCAAGTAGTTTAGAGTAAACACATACCCTACCTAGCCACCACCAATACACGACATTACTGCACACTAGAAAACCATGAAGGTCTCCCTCGACCCTCGGACATGAACAACAAAGGGTGGCCTCAAAGATAGAAACTGCTCAAAGTAAAATGAACATAGGTGGAGGCATAGTAGAACTTCCCATGGCACTCTTGACATCACTTGGATAGTTGAGAACCCATGTTGACCACCAACATGTGCACCCAAGCTACCTTAATCAGGATTCCTAGGACCTTCTACAAGGAAAAGATACCCCCTAGATATACGGTGCCTCGTAGTGGCCCTAAACACTTGAACCAATGTTGTCACCACCACCTAATCAAACAAGTCTTGTTAGAAGCAAGAAGGATACCACCATCCTTCTTTGTTGCATGGATTCCCCCATATTCCTAAGTCATGAGTTGGTAAATAGTATGTTGAAAACTTAAAGAGGGTGGGTCTCCTTCCAAATTCCTTGGATTGGAGTGCCAATCAAGAAGTAAATTTTGAATCGATTGAGAGTGATCCTCTTACCATTGACTACAAAACAGTATAGCTATGGTCTCCGTAGACCTACCAACTCTCACAAAAGCTTATCACTAGACCTCACCATATGGCATAGAGAAATCCCAATATTTCAACAACCATAACTCTTGCATATTCTATCTAATCATTGGGTGTTAGGACACCTCATCCATTAAAGAATTAAAATGGTGCTCATACTACTCAACCACCATCAGAACAACAAACCAAGCAAAATAATAGGTAGTCCATCGACATTTACTCATTCAAGCTTAAAAAAAACCAAAACCCAACACTTGTAAACAAAACCAAAAATCCCACGGTTCTGCAAGTAGTTTTGGTAAATATATACATGCATGGTATATATGCACGGGCAACCAAAAGATAAACTTACGTGATTATGCAAGTAGTTTTGGAAAATGGCCAAGCGGTTTCACTCTGTTCCAATCACACAACTTGCCCAACTATTTTGTGACCTTTGATCTGTAGCAATCACATGAATAAATAGTACAAACTTCAGAACCTGACTTCCATGTGGCGTGTGGTCTCCCCCACTAAGGGGTCGTAGGAATTG
Organism: Pseudotsuga menziesii; assembly: GCA_001517045.1. Classification (NCBI taxonomy): domain Eukaryota; kingdom Viridiplantae; phylum Streptophyta; class Pinopsida; order Pinales; family Pinaceae; genus Pseudotsuga; species Pseudotsuga menziesii. Next base: position 125,795 of record LPNX010146907.1, read on the forward strand.
TGGGCGTTACACATTTCGACTACACAATAATGCGGCTATTCGTAGAAATATGCTCATTCTTTTACTCTGCAACGAGATCATCTCATATCCCGTACAATGTGTGACTGTCAAGAAAATTGCCGCATGGTCTAATCAAGAAATTTCAGAATCAAAATTCACGGGTCTAATCTCCCGAAATGTAAATATAGGTTTGCGAAATTCGAACCAAATAGTCCACTTCTTTTGTTGCTCTGGATCATGACCTTTCAAAAGATATTCAACAACTTTCTCTTTTAACATACCCTTGATATATTCAATATAGGGCATCCATTTCTCACGATCTTTAGGACTCCATTTCCTACAAAATGTCTCAAACAAGTCTGCAAAATATGATATCCCTAGTTTGAACAAACCATCCAACCAATGCATGGCATCATCATCAAGAGTATATGATATCCCTAGTTTGAACAAACTATCCAACCAATGCATGGCATCATCATCAAGAGTAGCTACAATTTTTTTTATTAGTTCATCCTCATAATCAACACCAAGATTAGGCACTACTTTTAGGAAGGATGCAATGTGTTCTACTGCTAAATCATTACATCTACCAAACTTCAATCCATACTCTTTTTTATTCAAAAATTATTCCATCATTCTCATGTGGATTTTCAGGGATATTTGAAAATTCAAATTGAGGATAGATATATGGATCAATACCTGTCATACTTGCTCAATGCAAAAGTACCTCATACCAAAATGTGTGGAGTTTCCATGATGAGTCTTCAATGCCTTCAAAATGTTACTTGCTTCACCCTACAAACGACTTCGTTCCTTCACGAAGTCACACGTGAGAATAGAAATATACAATATTAACCTCCCACAAAATGTTATGAAGCATGATCTTCAAAGTTTATAAGAAAAGGGCTTTATACTTGGCAACAATATCAAAGTGTTATAGCATGAACTAACACGTATGATTAAATCCCCAAAGAACAAAGTTATCCCAACTATAACCTAGAGGTGTTACCCACTATTACCTCAATTACCACCTCTCAATACTTTAGGTTGGATCTTCTCCAACTCAAGGGGGGATTCCCTAGGACAATATTACCGAAATCCTAGGCAATAATGCACAAGGTGATTGGAACAGTAGCTTCAACAACACAATTTTTTTTGTGTGTGTTGTAGTTTATAGAAATAAAACAGGTTATGGGAGGGTTGTGAAGACGAGTGCCAATCCCTAAGGAAAATGGATTCAACATAATCTATCCCAACAAAGGGGTTAGTTCATTATGGATATTAGGGCTTCATTCACAATACACAAATAAACTCCAACATGCTAAAAAATGATAAATCAAAATCACTAGGAGATACCATAAAGGTGCAACTCAAAACATTTGTAGCTAGGGTGTAATTTATGCAATGCGGTATTAGAAAGAAAAAATTCTTAAAGATGGTAATATGTTATAACGATACACATCATGCATAAATTAACAAAGGATTTGAGTATTTTTTCTTTCACAACCCTTACAATGAGACAAATTTTCCTTTCTATGGCTCTAATTACAAGCCTTGTTATTTAACAAATCATTTGCAACATTAAATATGAGAGAACAAGGAAAACCACACTTAGAATGCAAAAGGAAACCTTACAATTCAATTTGCTCGATGAAAGATATGTCTATTAGGTTCCATTAGAGAGAGAACTCTCAAAATCCAACCATGAGTACAAATGAGCAAGAGACTCTCTTATATAGGATAGGATATCAACTTCCTTTACAATAAAATAAAAATATACCTACTAAAACCCTAGATATATCCTAGGGAGGAGTAAAGAAATAAAAATACTCCTCTAAAATCTAACCAAAAGTTCCCAATGCTACATTTACAATGCTATATATACACAAGGTCACATGGGGGAGGGTGCATTAATCATGAGAGAGAAAATACAAGGAATAAGTAAATGGTCATCAAATGATGTGGAATAACCTCCAAAGTGGACAATCTCAATAACCAAAATCCAACAAACAAGTCCATCATGCCCGAAAATATGTAATGACGTCAACAAACCACGGGCCCATGTGTGAATCCCTTAATATATGCCAAGAACCTCCAAAAGGTGGATGTGTGCACATGGAAAACCCAAGAAGGAGAGTGACCCCTCCTAAAAAAGTCAAACAAATGGTTAGGAAAAGGGGCCGATGATGTGTCCACTCAATAACACTCCTAGATACCACCATCAATGATAACGATATTATTAGAAGCTTCATAAAGGTGAAATTCAGGAAATATCCTCTCAAATAAGGTGTAGGTGATACCCAAATGATGGAAATAACTCCAAAAAGGTGAAAAAGAACATGTATGATAACTAGACCACTCTCAAACCCATATAAATATTGTTGAACGTACTGCACCATTTGAAATATCTTGGAAATATGTGTCCATCCATATATGGCACTCCCAAAATAGAGCAAGGATGAGTGGGAGTGAACCTCGAGAAGATAGAGTACCAAACTGCTGAAAACTAGGACAAAAACCAGCAAAAACAACACAGAAAGATGACTTGGGTGATCTCAAACCATTGGAATCTTGCTGAGAATTTTGAGCCTTAATATGTCCCTTGGAAACAACTTTCCATCCATATATCACACTTCCCCATCCAAGCTAGGGTGGTGGAGGACCAAGGGTTTGAAGACAAGGTCTTGTTTTTCCCAATTTGGCCCTAGAGATAACATGAAAATCAACTGTAAATCATGAACACATGCCAATGATTCTACACCATGATGAAGGCCATCAATATTCCATTGAAGGAGACCATCCATCCATGAGAGTAGAAATAGAAACACAGATAAAGTAACCAACAAAGGCAACATCATCATGAAGTAGTCATTATTCATGTTCATACAAACCATGCATGCACACCACCCATGCCAAGGACACGAATTGGCGCTCAACTGATTTAGATTTCCATTAAGGAGATGAATTAACATATATTATCATAATCAAGGGTGTTCTACTAAATAGGCATCTAAAGGACACCCTAGCACCCATCCAAATTGACACATTCAAGGTCTCTTCAAGAGAAACCATCCATAATACCAAGAAAAATGCATGAGCAACATATAAAAATAAACATCAAAATCCTCATCAACCATCAAGCACTAGGCATGAACATTGCAAAGTTAGCATCCAAGGCCTCATAAACATGTCACCCCCGTGAAGTTTGTGATAAAAATCACAAGTGGACACCCATGCAATATGGGGGGTAACAATACTTGTTTAAATTTGGGTATATATTACACGTCCTTAATAATTTCCATGATGCATATGATGCATGCAACGACCACTTGTATGTGATGGATTCCACCCAAAACAATCCTACATCTTAGGTAATTTTTTCCATCACTCTTTAAAGATTGTATTCATGTCCTCAAACGATGTGAAAATTATCAAATATTCTCCAACAAAACAAAAGATCCTCCACCTTCCTTGCACCCATCCATCACTGGCAGACCATTCTGCAAAAGGGTAATTTATTCCATGGAATGTCGACCTACATATTCCAATGGCCATAAGTATATTGTCATTGTCCTCGATTACTTCACCAAGTGGGTCGAGGCAATTCCCACCTTCAACATCTCTAATGCTACTATCACTAGATTCTTTTTCAATCATGTAATCACACATTTTGGCGTACCTAAACAATTGGTATCGAATGATAATGGAACTCATTTCCATAATGATATTTACCAATAATTGTCTTTGTTATTGGGATTCACCCATGATTTTTCTACCCCTTACTATCTATAAGCAAATGACCAAGTTGAGGCTGTCAATAAAGTCCTCAATAGCATGCTTCAATGGACAATTAACGAGAACAAGAAAAATTGGCATCACATGTTTTTCTCTACACTCTGGGCATGCAAAACCTTAGTAAAACCTACCACATGATTCATTCCCTTCCATCTCCTTTATAACATTGATTAGTTTTACCCATCGAGTGCAAGATTCCGACTTGAACAAATCCCTAATATTCCCGCACTTGAGCAATTCCTACTCACTTTAGAACACCTTGACTAAGAATGCCACACCTCATTACATCAAAATGATGCCATGAATGCACATTCCAAAGTTCATTTCAACTACCAATTTCATCCTCACATATTCATTTAAGGTGATCTTATTCTCGTTTTTGACACCAAAAAGGACACTAAACTAGGATTGGGTAAGTTTACCCCCATTTGTAAAAGTTCATATATCCTCAAACAATCCCTCCTCAAAGGTGCATATGTTCTAGGTTTCTAGAAGGGTGCCTTCTCAACATCTATTTCAATAGGTTGTACTTGAATGAATTCTACCCTTAACCCTTGTAATAGTCACTTAAAAAACAAATTATAAATACACCATTTTGTTGTTTCTTTGTTTTATATTTTTACCATTTCCAAATATATCATTTTTTCTCAAACATCATCTCATCTCCTTTTCAAATGTATTCAATAATAGACACTTATGATGTCTTCGTTGATGACGTAAGTCATCGGTTTATAAATCTTTCCTCAACTTCTTGGGGCATTTACATCTTGACACATTCACTTTTCAACACAGGTGGTGCATGTCTTAGTCAAGATATTAATAACCTAGCAGAGTAAATGATTTTGTCATTGAATTATTGATTGAAGCAGTCCATTTCCACATCTTCCATCTTCAAGGTCATTTATATTATCAACTCCTTGTTAAGTAATTCAGTAACATCTTCCACATTTTTTATCCTTGCCTATTCTGAAAAATACCTCCAAGTACTAATTTTGGACCTATTATTTCAAACCATCACATTCATCCATATCCATAGAAGTTCTAACCAATTTGTCTATAACATATAAAATAAAGTTTTGGACGATTATTTATTATGTTGATTAGTGCACTATGCATGAAAAAAAATAAAGTTTATGTGTTTGCCATCAATTTATGTCATGCCACATCACACATGCACAAATTAAAATACATAAAAAAACCACCATTTTCATACATTTGAAACACAAGTATGAAAAACCAAAAGCAAACACACACACACACACACACACAAAACACCATGTACATCATGTGCCTCTTAGGTTACATAAAAAATAGCCTTATAGTAGTAGATAAAAAAATGCGTCCCACATGTATACGAAATGGGGCTCACATCCCATACATAACTATGGCCTATATCCCATACATATATATGCATATACATCCCCAAGAGAGGGAGGATCAATCAAATCCAAAGGCAACGCTGCTACTGATGATGGTGATGGTGATGGATGCACTACTAATGGTCTCACTACTGTGAACAAGGGTACAACTCATACTCCTTATAGAATTGCTACTGTTGTCATCCCATGAGAATCCCTCATACAATTAATATCAACTGCCACACACGCACATCATAATACCATGATCCACACAGGACTCACACCCTCCAGCATATGGAGGCATGTCATATCCAAGTTGACCTAGACTCTAGAGTCACTCATCCACATCCTTAAGGGAAACTACAAATATGCTCAAGCTCTACCCAACATTGGGGTCACCCCCTACTAGGGATCCCACATCGACACCTATACCTCCTTAGAAATTGTTGGGTGTTTTATTATGTCTAAATTAATCCACCTATTCTTTAATTATCAACTAGGGTTGGTAAGCTTTGAGTTGACACAAAATATATGCGAAGGTATAGGGTGTCATGTAAATATTTTAACAAACAAAAGATCGAAAGATCTTTCAAAATAAAAAACCGAGTCAAAAACCTAAAAATGCAATTATTAAAGTAATTAAACTGAGGTAGACTAATAAACTGGACAATTGATAATAGACTTTAAACTGAAATACAATCAACAATTAACTATTCAAATGGAAAACTAGGGTACAAGGAGAACTTAACTTATAAGCAACTAGAAAACTTAATAAAGAAAACTTAAAAAGAAGCAAGTAGAAAACTTAATAAAGAAAACTTTAGGTTCTATCCTACATGTTCTTTCAATAATAACACAACATAAAAGAGACAACCTAGAAACATATTAAGGAAAACACATATCACACTAAATCTTGCATACAAACAAATAAATCAATTCAAAAGGAATAAACACAAAACCATACAACAACAAAAAATAATTAGAAACAAAACTTAAGAATAACTCAACTTCGTTCAAGGTAAAATAAGGAAAATGATAAAACGTAAATAAATAATTTAAAACAACTAAACTTTAACTTTAATGTTAAACAAAGCTATCATCTAACTAATACAGTCAAAACATAATCCAGACATTCACAAAACAAAACTAAAAACAATCTTAAAACACATAAAAAACACTAAAAACGGAACTAAGGGCTGAATGACAGACTGAACTGTGGGTCTGAAAGGGGTGGCTGAATAACTGACTGGATAGGCTGTCTGAATGACAGGCTGCACAGTTAAAATAGTAAAAACTAACCTAAATGAACTAATCTTCAGCTAAAGCCATGCAGATGTAATTCTAATGCACCGAAACAGTGAATAAACTTATTTAACAACAAATTAACCTTAAACTAATGCATGAACAAAATGAATCATTGCATATTAAACTAATAAATAAACTAAGAATTAACTTGCATATATTCAAAACATGAAAAGAAATAACAGAATTGAATCTATTCTAAATTCATAAAAACAACTTATTCTATATTCTTGAAAAAAAGATTGAAAGTAATGTTGGAAATGAAAATAACTGGAAACCAAATGACTGAAAGTAAATAACTGAAATCAAGCTATGCGCGCATCTAACTAATTAACTTTCAAAATAAAACTAAGTTAATGTATTACAGAAAACAAACAGAATAGTATTTACTATAATCTGATGGAAGCAAACTAGAAATTAAACTATACTAGCTAAAACAGAAAAGAAACTAAGTTAAACAAAGAAAATGAACCTCTGGTTGATGAGGGGCCCTCTCAGCAATCAAATGTGATGCTTGACTAACTTCTACTTAAACGCAATCCTCAACATCAATGCATATAGCTCTTTATTTAGATGGTGAAACAGAAATACAAAGTTCAAGAGTAAATCACAGCACGAACTCTTCTCCTAACTCTGCTAACTTACTGATTTTCTAGCTAACTGAGCTCTCTCACAGAAGATGCTTTATATAATGGTTTATAGGGATGAGCAAGTCAACCCTTTAGTGGTTGACTGCTCTCTAAATTTAGTCGACTATAATGGCATTTAACTAATCACAGGCCAATGCATAAGCATCTCCCTTCTTCAGCGCAAACAGTCTTCAAAGGTGGCGCACATGCTTCTCTTCAGCGTGAACGATCTGCAGATATGGCACACGAGTTCCTTTATGAGCGCATCGGGTGACTGATGGCGAACAGAGGAGAGCGTAGTGGTGAATCTTCTAGGGTGTGAGTTGAATGCAATAATCCAGCGCGTGGATGGTTGATGTGGTGGCGAGCAAGAGAGAATGAAGGCTGGAAAGCATCTAGAACAGAACTCCATCACTAGACGTGTGGATAATAGAACATTTGCAGCTGTTCCAACGTTTTGATGCTCGACGTTAATTCTCAGCAGCGCGCAGTCTGATGGGCGATCTGGACAGAGTGTTGAACGAAAGGTTGGGTCGTGAGCTGGATACGCTGGGTGTCGATCTAGGGTGAACAAAGTGTCTATCTACTGGCGTGCTTCAGGACTGGAGTCTACAACAACATATTTCGACATCTGGCAAACCACCAACGAGTTTCATGCAATGGGCTGAATGACGAGCTAGACCCCGAGCTGGACATGCTGTGCGAAAAGCAGGTTGAATGCGTTTTGCGTATTAACTTGGCCCAAAGAGATTATAAAACCTGCAAACAAATATACAAACCAATTAATACATCAAATGCGTTTTAATAATGTTATTTTTAATTAATTAAACCATAAAAATGATAATAATAAAATAATTTTATATAAACCTTAAAAACACTCATACCTGAGGTTGAATAATGATATGTGTGTCATAAAATATACAAAAGATAATAAAATATGTGGTTAAATGAGTAATTTATCTGCCAAAAATGGTAACAAATCTAGGATCAACATTCCCCCAAACCGGAGAAATGCCAGGTCCCACTGAGCAAAAAGAAAGAAAAACAATTTAGGAAGAAGGAGAACTAGCAGCTGCCTTCAACTTGGTAGATGAAGAAGGTAATTTAAACTTCACTCTGTTAACCTGTAACTTAAAAATACGTACCTTTCATGTCACACATTGTATGAAAATTAAAAATGACTTTATTGGATTTTCAACAGTTCTCAGGTTCAAAATAATTTTATCATTTATAAAGTTTAAAATTAATTCAACCATGTCCAAAGTAAAACTTTGGGCAGGTTGAATATATAACACAAAAACATAGATTGCATTTTAAATAACAAAAAGATTAATCATTTTCATGCATGACTGGGTAAGAGAATAGAATTATTAACAATGAAATGGAAGTAAAACCTTTTTGCCCAAAAACAAAATTTGGTTAGCAAATTTAATCATTAGTACTCTAATATCATCATTTTTCTCAGATCGCTATTTGATATTTCATTTGCCTTCATTCGATTCTTCATATGGTAAGACCATATTGAATTTTGCTTTAAAATATGCTTCACGCTATAACCAAGTTCCATTGTTTACATTCCTGAAAATACTTATTATTTGTTAGAGATAAATAGATTTGTCATAAAATAAAAATAATCTAATTTTTCAAGTCAAATCCATCTTCCCCCAAACCAAAGAGATGGCATGTCCTCAAGCCATACAGAGAGAAGAAGTGATTATTCCAAAAAAATGGAAAGAATGCTAGCATGCTGGTAATTAGTAAAAAAAACTAACTAGTAAATGGAAATGGTTCATAAATGTATATTTATGAAAAATAAAACAGTGCTTAGAAAAGACCATGCAAATGAGAAAAAATAATTAAAAGAAAACCATAGGAAAAACTAGCCATCCATGCCTCATTGTAAATATATCTTGTCATCATAAAGTATGTTAAGTGTACCCTGGAGTGTGTGAGATTTACAGCTATGGGTCCCATTTCTAAGATAATGACATCTTAGATATATGCGTAATTAGACGGCTTGGGAAAAGTCAACTTATAGCCATTCTCAAATGACATTATAAACAATTGGCCATGACATAATTTTTTTTGAAAAGTTTTTCATATATTATCACTATTTGACGAACTATGTGTATAGTGGTGTATTAACCAGATCTCATTTACCAGATATTTCCCCGCTGCCAGCAGGCTTGTTCAGTACTCGACGGGTTTATCTTGGTACCATGCAAGCATAGCCCCGCTTCTAGCGAGCCTGTTCAGTACCCCGACGAGTTTTCCTTGTATAATGATATTAAAGATATGGAAGTCGATTGGTACTAGAGCGTGTTAAGTCCTACTAAACACATAATTCAATTTTTTCAAAATAAAGTTATAAGTAATTTCATAATGGCCAGACACATAAAACATGTCAAAAGAGAATAACTGAAAGTTGTTCTTTAACCTAATAGTCCTTCTTCTTTATAAAGTAAAGTAATGTTCCCCACAGATAAAAATTCCACTTACTTTTGAGTTATCACCAAAATACTCAAGAGACAAGTTTTGATAACAAGTATAGGATGAACTAGTAATCCATAGGTAAAAATAAGGATGTGAAAAATATGATAATGAAAATAGGTCTTATTGAGCAAATGTTTAAAAGAATAGATCAGAAATATACCTGTCTGAATCAAAATACCAGAAACTATATGAATCATAACAGAATTGGTTAAGTATGATATACAAAGGATTGAGATATAAATTTTATCCATATAAGCTGCAAATGTCGAAAGTACCCTAAAAATATTAAAATACATGATGAGTATTTAGCATACTTTCTTTGTCCAAGTAATATTCCGTTAGCTGCTCATAGAAATAATATATTTGTAATCAAACTACAAAACCACTTATTAGATGATTCGATTTATTCATAAAGACATAAAATAAAAAGAGTCTTGTGTGGACAACCTATTAGAAATGACTCTTATTTATTCAAAGCAACAAGCACATATTTACATATATATACAAGTGATAATAACCCAAAATATTTTTCAAGGATCAGGAGGAGGAGGAATAACTTCCCCTTCAACTAATTCCATTTCATTTTGCTGCAAAACATTTTGTATAAAATTATGTTTAGATGTCGGTTGATGATAAAGCCTAAGTCTATGTCCATATACTACAAAGGAAATTTCCGAGCCATCAATTCTTTTAATTTTTATTGATCCATTGTCAAAAGCTGTAACTACTTCATACGGACCCATCCAACGGGTAGTTAATTTCCCTTTAAAATTTTTAAACCGTGAATCGAATAGTAGTGTCCAATCTTCAGTATTAAACTGCTTTTGCTTAATAAATTTATCATGCCATGTTTTTCGTTGATTCTGTATTAACATTGTTCTTTGAAGTGCATCTTGTCTAATTTTGTCTAACTCATTAATTTGTAATATTCGTTGTTTTTGTCCTTCATCCAAAGTCATGACTAATTGTGCTGCCATATGAAAGGTTCTAAATTGAAATTCAATAGGTAAAAGGACTTGTTTTCCATATACTAACTCATAGGGGGTATGTCCGGTAGTGTTTCTCCATGTTATCCTATAGGCCCATAAAGCCTCTAGGAGTCTATCTGCCCAATCCTTATGATATAAGTGAATGGTTTTAGTTAAAATAGCTTCTAATACTTTATTAGTTGATTCTACCTGACCATTAGCCTAAGGGTGGTAAGGTGAAGATTTGCAATGTCGGATACCATATTTTGTAGTAATTTCTTTCATTAATTTAGAAGTAAAGTGAGTACCTTGATCTATGACAACTTCTCTAGGTCAACCAAACCGAGTGAATATTTCTTCATATATAAATTCTACCACCGATTTCTCTGTGGCTTTAAATAAAGCTTTAGCTTCAACCCACTTGGTTACATAGTCCGTACAAACTAAGATATATTTATTTTTATGAGACATGGGAGAAATTGGTCCTACAAAATCAAGAGACCGTTTCTCAAAAGGTTCAATCATAACTTGAGGTTGTAAAGGCATTTGATCAGATGACGTAGGTCTACCCATTCTTTGGCGGCTATCACATCCTTTAACATATTTGGCAACATTCTTAAATATGCTTGGACAATAATAACCAGAATGTAAGACTTTGTATGTTGTCCTTTTATCAGAAAAATGTCCTCCACATGGTCCATCGTGGCATGCATGAAGGATGTTTGTCATTTCATCCTCGCGCACACATCGTTGAATAATAAGATCAGGACCAGTGCGGAATAGATCATTATCAACCCAAGAATAATTAGAACTATGAACTATAATACGATGCTTCTCATGTGGAGAAAAATGGTTTGGTATTTTCCCAGTTGCTAGATAATTGGCAATATCCGCAAACCAAGGGGTTTGAACATATACAACAAATAGATGTTCATCACAAAAAGTATCATCAATTGGTTTAGTACCATCTTCATGTTGAATATGGGAAAGGAAATCTACTACGAGATTTTCTTTACCAGGTCGGTCAATGATGATAATGTTAAATTCTTGCAATAAAAGAAGCCATCGGGTCACTCTACGATTGGTAATTGGTTTATTCATTAGAAATCTAATGGCGGAGTGATCGGTATGCACAAAAACTTCATAACCTGTGATATAATGACATAATTTATTAATAGAATAAACTACTGCCAAAAATTATTTTTCAGTAACAGTATAATTTAATTCAGCAGGGGTCAAATTTTTGCTAATAAAATAGATGGCATAAGGTGCTTGTCCTTCTTTTTTGCCGAGGATTCCTCCTATGGCTGTATCAGAGGCATCGGTAGATATGTGAAAAGGAAGGGACCAATCAGGACCCCTAAGTATTGGTGTCACTGATAATTTATCTTTTAAGATTTCAAAAGCATTTTGACAAGATTCTGTCCACTGGAATTTTGAGTCCTTTGTAAGTAACTTAAACATTGGTGTAGCTATTTTAGTAAAATTTTCAATAAAGCGGTGGTAATAGCCTGCATGGCCAAGGAAGCTCCTTACCTCTTTCTGAGTTTTGGGAGAGGGAAGGCCAACAATTACTTCGATCTTCGCAGGGTCTACCTTGATTCCTTAGGAAGAAACATGGTGTCCCAAAACTCTACCTTCTGTCAGTAACATTTTATATTTTTCGTGACTAAGAGATAAATCCGTTTCTTGACATTGGATCAAGACCTTCTCGAGGTTGTCAAGGGATTCTTAAAAGTATTACCATAGGCTATAAATTCATCCATGTATACCTCCACACAGTCATGTATAAGATTGAAAAAGATTCCTAAGACTGCTCGCTGGAAAGTGGGAGGTGCATTAGATAAGCCAAATGGAAAAACTCGATACGCATATGTTCCCCAAGGGCATGTAAAAGTGGTTTTGTCTTGATCTTCCAGTGCTATTAAAATCTGGTTGTAACCACTATACCCGTCAAGAAAGGAAAAATATTGTTTAACTGACAGAGTATCTAATACTTGATCGATAAAAGGTAAAGGAAAGTAGTCTTTAAGTGTAGCTTTGTTTAGCTCTCTAAAATCAACACAAATATGCCATTTCCCTGTAATTTTCTTCGGAACTACTACTAAAGGAGATACCGATTTACCGTTGGAAATAGGATAGATGAAACCAACCATGAGGAGTTTTTGTAATTCTTCTTTTTCTATATCCTTTAGAGAAGGATTCATCCTCCTCTATGGCTGCCTTACAGGTGACATGCTTGGATCCATATAAATATGGTGAATACAGGTATCGGGGTGTATACCCTTCATATCGGTGTATTCCCATGCAAATGCTTCAGCTTGTTTCTTAAGAACTTTAAGCAGTTGTGCTTGTTGGTTTTCACTTAATCCATCGTTTATATGTAATAATTTTTCAGGGCCAACCTCACAAGGTATGGTATACGGTCATGTATGCTCTTCAATTGTGAAGACACAAGGTGTTTCTGTAAACATTGAGAGAGCCATATTCTCTTGAAACTTATCTCCAAAAATTTGATCAAGTTGAGCAAAGGACCGAGGGAAATCTGTACAGGTTGTTGAAGAAACATACTGGTTTAATACATTCTTAGTGGTTTGCTCCTGAAGTGCTAAAGAAAAATCACTAGGAAGGGAGAGATCATCAAAATATTCATCCCCAAAAGAACAATTTAACCATAATGAATTTTCAGTTATTGGTTGTGCTGGGGGGTATAAAATAAGTCTTTGTGTGGACAATCCATTGGAAATAGTCATCTCTCCATCCCTACACCCTATAAAAGCATTTGCAGTAGCTAACCATGGTATTCCCAAGATAATAGGATGTCCTTTAGAAGGATCCTTTGATTATACAACCATAAAGTGGATAGGGTATTCCCATGAAGATACTTATACAACAATGTCATCCAGGACTCCAGCGGGTTTTACTGTAGTACAATCCGCTAGTTCTAGGATGGAAGGGGTAGGTCAAATAAATTGTCGTAACTGTAAAACTTCTAAAACTGCGGTGGTCATCATGTTAATAGCAGATCCTAAATCGATTAATGTATTTTATATGGCAGTGTTGTTTATAATTATAGTCACTACTAGGGCTCCTGGATTTGTATATTTTGCAATCTGGGACTGACCTGTCATACATTCAGACATTTCTCCTATAACATGAATTCTAAGAGGGTCCTTTTGCTTCTTTCTTGGGTGTTTAATGCAGAGTTCTTTTATTACCTTACTATAGATTGTTATATCTTTAATAGCTTCTAATAGAGGGATTTTAATACAAATGTTCTTTAATTCATTCAAAATGTTATACTCCAGATGAACTATAGGTCTTTCTATTACTAATCTTTCTGGAAATGGAGGAATTCTTTGCTCCTGAATAATTTCTTATGGAGGATGGGTGTGTACTGAAACCTTTGGAATGTTCACATCCCCCAAAATGGCATCATTCACGGGTTCACTTGAGTCTTCTTCTTCTTTGTTTGGTTCTTGAATGATGACTGATGACTTGGGTTTATTATTCACAACTCTTCCCGATCGTAAATGAATTTCATGTATCGATATAGTTGAGATAAGGTATGAGGGAATAGTTTGCAACTCAATGTTGTTAAGAGCTTGAGTTGGTTTATTGTTAGGGTTAGGTATTGGCTGTGCAGGTAACAATGTCGGTCGAGGAGGATTTGCATTCTAAAAGTGATGAGTTTGTTGTGCGATAAAAGGGACTAGAGGTACAAATCCAGGGGGCATTTGCTGGAAATTTGTTTGATTATGAGGATAAGGATGATTAGGTGGAGGAACAGGTTGTGACTAAGGATATGGTTGTCCTCTCCATCCTTGTGACCAATATTGCTGTTGTGGAAATTGAGGAGGAGGATACTGAGGTGGCCAATTCTACCAGCTAGAATTGTTCCATTGTTGAGGTGGTTGATACAGAGGATAATAGAGTGGAGGTTTTGGTGGAAAGTTTGGATATGCTAATTGGTCTCTAGGCTGCCAAGGAGGCCTGCTATATGTTTCAGCTACATCCCCACTATTATAGATGGCTTGCAACCCAGGCAAGGATGGGCAGCTATCTGTTGGATGCTCTTCTGTATAGATGTGACATACAGAGATGTTGTTTAATGGACATTCCCTTTGGGGATATTTTTTTCTACATATTAGACAAAAGAGAATCATTGCTGCTCATTCTTCATCATGCCTCTTCTTGGATTGTAAATCATCTAGTTGGGAACCCATTGCTCCTAAGATATCAGTCCTAAAATTCTACAACAGGTTTCCTATCTCTACTCTTGTAATACCTCCTGAACTAGGAACATTTCCTTTTACATTTATAATAAAAGGTTCTTGAAATTTTTTCACAACTCCCCCCCTACTCCTAGAATAAATTTTACACATCTCACCGGTCTATGCAAACGTTTTATGGGAAATATAGCCAAACTGCCATGAGATTATGACTTTCTAACAAGTCCTCGGAGATCCCCTTAAGGAAAAGTGTACATACTGCATCTTCTTGGAGGTCATTATATTTAGACTTATGTAATGTATAAATGAACCTCTCGAGATAATCCTCCAGGATATCATCTTCAAGTTGTTGTATATTGAATATATCATGTCAAGAGTCCTTAGGTTTGCAGTATTCTTGATATTTTTGCAAAAATGAGGTTTTCATATCATCCCAAGTCTTGATAGTGGATTCTCCTATTCCCATGAACCATCGCAAGGAGGAATCCTTGAGGGTAGCAGGAAAGAGTTTTAGTTTGTGAGCGTCTTGTAGATAATTGTAACTCCTACAAAGGATATCGAACTCGAATAGGAATGTGTCCGGGTCCTCAATAATTTTTCCATAGAAAGTAGGTAAGGAGGAAGGAGAGATGTTTTTCATGGTTACATCCTGCATTGTATCTAAGATAGGGAACCCAAAGGTAGCCTCGGTTCGATTTTCCCCTTCTCCTTCTTCATTCCTAACTTCATCATGATCTTCATTTTATCCACGTCTCTCCATATAAGTTGGATTCTTAACGTAAATATACCTAGGAGGCTCCTTTCGAGGTGATAATGGGGCGTCCCAACATTTTTTTTCGAGAGAGATATTCCTCTGATCAACCGTGTTTTTGTTGAATCCTAGAGGGATAGTCAGTTCTACTGTAGAAGTTTCAATTTGTGAAATAAATGGATCTACTGAGGTTCCAAAGAGAGCTTTTACTTGAGCAGGATCAACAAAGTCAACAAAATTCAGATCTCTGACTGGTGAAAAAGTTGTGTTAATAGGGTTTGGAACTAGTGGAGGGCTAGGGTTTCTAATGGCTGATCTTCCTAAACTTACTCAGGAACGGGGTCCTTAAGACCTTCTATCAAGGTTCCTTCTCCTTCTATGGATTCTACAGTAAGATCCTCCAAGCAAATTTCTTTAGGTTTCAGGGTAGAACTACTTCCTATAGGTGTCTTTCGATACCTTTCTGGTGAGTTAGTAGTTGGGGAATCACGTCCCCTATGACATTTAGTAGAGACTTCAGTAACTTTTTTGGTCTTGATAAATATACCATGAGGATCTCTAATTATACTCATGAAATACTTTTAAACTAAAGAAAACCTATGCTATTACTGTTGCTGGATTTGGGGGTGCCTGTTATAACAGATGCGCAGGTTCTTACTTCTCGTATTACCGCTCCCCCGCTACCAACCTATGACTAAACCTCATAAAGAATTCTATTCTACCTTACAGAAAAACTCCCCGACAATGGCGCCAAAAGTGTTGGGTGTTTTATTATGTCTAAATTAATCCACCTATTCTTTAATTATCAACTAGGGTTGGTAAGCTTTGAGTTGACACAAAATACATGCGAAGGTAGAGGGTGTCATGTAAATATTTTAACAAACAAAAGATCGAAATATCTTTCAAAATGAAAAACCGAGTCAAACTCCTAAAAATGCAATTATTAAATTGATTAAACTGAGGTAGACTAATAAACTGAACAATTGATAATAGACTTTAATCTGAAATACAATCAACAATTAACTATTCAAATGGAAAACTAGGGTATGAGGAGAACTTAACTTATAAGCAACTAGAAAACTTAATAAAATAAGCAAGTAGAAAACTTAATAAAGAAAACTTAAAAAGAAGCAAGTAGAAAACTTAATAAAGAAAACTTTAGGTTCTATCCTACAAGTTCTTTCAATAATAACACAACATAAAAGAGACAACCTAGAAACATATTAAGGAAAAAACATATCACACTAAATATTGCATACAAACAAATAAATCAATTCAAAAGGAATAAACACAAAACCATACAACAACAAAACAAAAATTAAGAATAACTCAACTTCGTTCAAGGTAAAAGAAGTAAGGAAAATGATAAAACTTAAATAAATAATTTAAAACAACTAAACTTTAACTTTAATGTTAAACAAAAATGTCATCTAACTAATACAGTCAAAACATAATTCAGACATTCACAAAACAAAACTAAAAACAATCTTAAAACAGATAAAAAACACTAAAAACAGAACTAAGGGCTTGTTAGCTGGAATATTTCACCTTCTGTGGATAGTAAGGTGTTCCACTGGTCTGAATAGTTCAGATCCAGAACAAATGAAGGACAGAGGTTGAAGACTCTCCCTAGACGCCGTAGATACCTGGAATGTGATGCTTCGATAGTAACCCTGTGTACCTGCAATAAGCTTAAACACACAAACACATCGAAACTGCCAGAATATAATCTACTAATCCATGTTAGTGACTAGGGAATCTAACAACATACATGTGAAATCAAACAACAACAATATATGTGGGATAGAAATCAACTTGCATTAATATAGAAATATGAATAAATTTACAACCAAGCCTTAGTGTTGACATGCATCTCCATGAAACCAAGTATTCTCATCCCCATAAGCTCCGACTCTAGCTCTCTATGCTCTCCAATGGTCTTGGGAAAAGTGATCAATCCAACAGCATATCAATACCTTAAGAGTTCTCCCCCTCAACCATGGATATGAGTTTGTATTTATAAGGCTCAATGGATAGGGATGGTTGAGAGATTAGTGGATGAGGTGGCCTCTAAGATCCTAGGATGAGGGATCTCGAGCTCAACTGACCCACAATGATAGGGATAAGGGAGGACATGAGGCTTATCATCTAGAAGCCTCAAAAAACTTCTCTTTTTCCCTTTTTACCCAGGGTACCGCATGTCTCCTTCAATGACAGAGCGGTTCTGGTAAAAAACAGGGATGAATGACAAACTAAATTGTGGGTCTGAAAGGGGTGGCTGAATAACAGACTGAACAGGATATCCGAATGATAGGATGCACAATTAAAATAGTAAAAACTAACCTAAATGAACTAATCATCAGCTGAAGCCATGCAAATGTAATTCTAATGCATCAGAACAGTAAATAAACCTATTTAACAACAAATTAACCTTAAACTAATTCATGAACAAAAGGAATCATTGCATACTAAACTAATAAATAAACTGAGAATTAACTTACATAAATTCAAAACAGGAAAAGAAATAACAGAATTGAATCTATTCTAAATTCATAAAAAACAACTTATTCTATATTGTTGAAAAAAAAGACTAAGAGTAATGCTAGAAATGAAAATAACTGGAAACCAAATGACTGAAGGCAACTAACTGAAAGAAAGCTATGTGCGCATCTAACTTATTAACTTTCAAAATAAAATTAAGTTAATGTATTACAGAAAACAAACAGAATAGTATTTACTATAATCGAATGGAAGCAAACTAGAAATTAAACTACACTAGCTAAAACAGAAAAGAAACTAAGCTAAACAAAGAAAATGAACCTCTGGTTGACGAGGGCCCTCTCAGCAATTAGGGGTGATTCCTGGCTAACTTCTACTTAAACAAAATACTCAACAACAATGCATACAAATCTTTATTCAGATGGTGGATCAGAAATACAAAGTTCAAGAGTAAATCATAGTAAGAACTCTTCTCCTAACTCTGCTAACTGACTGATTTTCTAGCTAACCGTGCTCTCTCACAAAAGCTGCTTTATATAATGATTTATAGGGATGAGCAATTCGACCCTTTATTGGTCCAATGCTCTCTAAAATTAGTCGCCTATAATGGTGTTTAACTGATCATAGTCTAGCACATAAGCATCTCCCTTCTTCAGTGTGAACAGTCTTCGAAGGTGGCGTACAGGCTTCTTTTCAGCATGAACGATATGCAAAGATGGTGCATGAGTTCCTTTCTGAGCACCGCAGGTGAATGATGGTGAACATAGGAGAGCGTAGTGGTGAATATTCTAGGGCGTGAGTTGAATGCATCAATCCAACACGTGGATGGTTGATGTGGTGGTGAGCAAGGGAGAACATAGGCTGGAAAGCATCTAGAACACAGTTCCATCACCAGACGCGTGGATACCAGAATGTTTGCAGCTGTTCCAATGTTTTGATGCTTGA
Source organism: Pseudotsuga menziesii (assembly GCA_001517045.1). Taxonomy (NCBI): domain Eukaryota; kingdom Viridiplantae; phylum Streptophyta; class Pinopsida; order Pinales; family Pinaceae; genus Pseudotsuga; species Pseudotsuga menziesii. Next base: position 144,767 of record LPNX010146907.1, read on the forward strand.
CATTAATTCTCAGTAGCACGCAGTCTGATGGGGGATTTGGATGGAGTGCTGAACAAAAGGCTAGGTCATGAGATGGATATGCTGGGCGTCGATCTAGGGTGAACAGAGTGTCTATCTATTGGCGTGCTTCAGGACTAGGGTCTATCGCAACATATTTCGACATCTGGCAAACCACCAGCGAGTTTCATGCAATGGGTTGAATGACGAGCTGGACGCTGAGCTGGACATGCTGTGAGAAAAGCAGGTTGAATGCGTTTTGCATTTTAACTTGGCCCAAAGAGATTATAAAACCTACAAACAATTATACAAACCAATTAATACATCAAATGCATTTTAATAATGTTATTTTTAATTAATTAAACCATACAAATGATAATAATAAAATAATTTTATATAAACCTTAAAAACACTCATACCTGAGGTTGAATAATGATATGTGTGTCATAAAATATACAAAAGATAATAAAATATATGGTTGAATGAGTAATTTATCTGCCAAAAATGGTAACAAATCTAGGATCAACAAAAATCCTAGGGGAATGCCTCCTCTCATAGACATTTCCAAACTTGAGTTTGGTCAGGATCAACTATTGTGGAAACTAACACAACTCCATTTAGAGGAGGAGAAAGTCCCATATTTGCTCCCAATAAATAATAGTAAATATTTAGTATCCTACATATATATGATGTGAATCATGCATGAAATCCATAAAAATCAAAATATAAGAAGGTTGTGATATAAGAGATACTCACCCATCGGTCCCCATTTATAAATAGGAGGATGAGAGGGGTATTAGTATATCCTAAAAATTCTACCCCTTTCTAGTGGTAACGCTCCACTGTGCCTTTCCTCTATCTCAAAATGACCATGTAGTTCAAAGTGAACACTAAAACACCTAGCCTCCACCAGTACGAGGCACCACTGTGTGCCAAAACAACATGTGAGGCTGCATTGGCCCCCAAATAGGATTAATGATTGGTGACGTCAATCATGGGAACAACATGATGAAGGAGCATTAGATCGATCCATAACAAAACTATCCATGCTCCTCCAAATATCACCTAGATAACTATGCATGCATTTCTGCAGCCAACATTTGTGTATAGGTCACCTCAATCTATCATCCAAGACCTTATCCACAAGGAGAAGTTGTCCTCTGAAAATCGTGTGGATATATCTATCCCCCAACATGCAAACCATTATGGTCCCCATCGCCTGTATGGTCAAATATTGTATAGAGATAAGAAGGATGACCCCATCCTTGTTCATTATAGGTTCCCCCCCATAGGTCCACTAACCACTCAAAGATGAATGTGTATCCTATCAAATCCCCCATATTGGTAGAATAGACATAAAATAAATATCTAAACATTCGAGAGTGATCCTCTCGTTGTCCACCACAAAATAGTCCAACTAGGGACTCCATAAACCTATTAACTCCCATAGAAGTTGATTGTTGGACCTTATCATGAGATAATCACAATACTTCAACAAACCTTCTTCTCATAGGAATTGTTAACCTAGGATTTTCGAGCTAGCTGGTCTTGCAAGCCATTGAAATGGAACTACCGCGATTGAATATCCATCTCCACAGTATGTCTTCTAAGACCAACCAAGAAAAATATGAGTTTACATCCCAAAATTAACCCATTTAATTTAAAAAATTAAACAAAACCACAAATTGTGAGACTTGTTTCAAAATAGTCATGCGACCATGTGACTCATAAGACCCACACCCTATGTAGCATACGCACGTGGGTGTAAAACCCAAAATCTCACCCTATCATGTGATTTTTCTAATGCAATCCTGCACAGTCAAACCACAAGGATATTGCACCAACATGCCACACTACCATGCGACAGTTGTCAATAATGGTCACATAGATAAACCACGTGGCCCAAAACAACTAGACCCTATCTTGAACATGACCCTATCATGGCGACATGGAAAACATTTGTGAGCATCCATACAACCATGGATGGACCCTAAACAAAAAATCAAACAAACAAAAATGATGGGAAAGTGACAATGGATTACGTATACCTCACATCTTAAAAAAAGGTTATCCCAATATCCCTGAATCCATGAAAGTATTTTTTAGAAACCATAACTTGATTAGTAAAAATGATATATGAAATGCAGGCCCCACAGTACCCTATTTATATCCATTTGACTAAAAATTCAAGTAGATCATTCAGGATAACCATGGCTCCATTCAATGAATAATATACACTGTCACAATCAACATCATGAGCTCCATTACGGTATGATTAATTTAATTCGCCATAAAACTTCATCAAGATCATGTTTTTCGATCATTTCCTTAGGGACAATTATCAAAATTTTAATGTCATTTACACCATCAAGTTTCTTTATCATATACACTAGTATATTGTTGTATTTGTTTCACGTGTGTAGTATTTTGGATAGGCAAATTCAATTTACCACTCATCGTCTCACTTTTTCCTTATTAGGTATATCTCCTTAATCCTTGCAAATAAGCATCATATCACCTTGATATACATTGCATATATCCAGTTATTCTGTTCATATCCTGAAGATTCTCTTTCTCTAGTAGTTCATATCACATCCTCCATTATATGATTCCTTTTCTAGGCCATAACATTTTACCATCATGGGCGTACATGCCATTACAACCCTTTGTACCAAGGCACCCATGTTGCTCACCCCTAAAAAATAGGGAATTCATTCACCATCTCACCAAGGAAGCCACATATCTCCTCCTTGATGCATTTTGTTGACCACCCCTTTGGATTCCTTGACACATTATGGGTATGAATCATCCCAGTTTGACATTACCAATCCATGCCCAGTTTAAATTTTGTATAGTCCATTGGCTTCCGACGCTAATTCACCCTACACCACTAGTTGAAGATTGTTTCCTAGATTCAATTACCCATTTGTACTTCGATCAAGGGAATTTATGTGCCTCAAACTTACCAGATCATATCATCTTGAGTTTGTCGTTATACTGATTAGTTATAATATGTTATTGGTTCTCATCAGAGAGATACACCTCTCACCATTTTTGTTAGATCTCATTGACTTTAGCAACACCCACTTTAATATTTACGACAACAGTAATTGTACCTTGGTTATCCCTCCATAAAAAAGGGTCAACTTCAAACTGATCAAAAAGAGTCATCATATCTTTAGCTTAGTACCCTCCCCTTTGCTCAACATAAAAAAATTCTTCACATTAAGGGGATTCATATTCCATGATGGTTTCATCATTCCCATCTATGAATGAATACTTTCAAAATTGATACCATAATTTTACCACCTAAAAATTCATCATTGTTTAGGTGTCCCACCCTGGTTGGTCATTTGACATCATTAACATATCAATCCCTAGGTTACTACACAAAGAATACTTGACCCATTCGGGACTCATTACCACACTATTTGTACACTGAGTGCATCTACTTAGGAAGGGGTAAATGCCAAGCTTGGTCCTACCCTAGTAATTCAGAGATTAGACCCCTGATCTCCTTTTATTGTAATTTACTTAGAAATAATTATCAAGAGCATAGGAATGCCCGCCTAGTATTTATAGAACTATTTTTTATGTGTTTTCTATTAGTTTAGTGTTTCGTTGGTGATTAGTATCACTCCCCCATAAGATACCTTTGTAATCTTAACATTTACTCACTTCAGATCATGGTAACAGGAAATAAACATGAGGTAAAGAAACAATGCTTTATTTTGGTTGTACAGGTCCCTCCTAACCTCACACATCAAGGGGCATCTATTATCATCTAAAGTTCACACACTTGCAACTTTTTTATTATTATTACAAGAAGAAATCATCGTCATATGACATGTATTTCATAAGAATTCTTCATCATAAAATGTACATTTCAAACAAAGAAATGAATGAAGAATTCACAATTTAGTCCAACTGTGCATGTTTATCAAAATACTCCCACACAACATGTGGGTTTGTCAATTTAAACCTAGTCAGATATCATGTGAAAAATCCTTCAAACCCCACATGGATGTATCAACATTTGGAGAATTAATTTCTATGGTGCATTCAAATCTTTTCACATTTTTTCTACAAGGAATTCGATTTTACCTTCTTCACATGCTTAAGAATTCAATAGCTCCATACTTGTACCTTTAATCCACTTCATGAGAGGGAGCATTCACATGAATAACTAGGTATTGGTGGAGCACCATTTGGATTGTAAAAGGAAGCCATGAACATGCATTTCAAAAGGAGAAATAAAGAAAATAATTATGCAACAAGAATTAATTTTAGAGAATCATATTTCATCCTCATTCCAACCATCAATCAAGATTCCAAGCTCACTTAGCTTATTCCTCGTGAAGAAAGTATTTCCTTTTCATCATTCCAAGTTATTTAGGAAACAATTTGACGAGATATCAAAAGACCCTCCCAAAGAGAGTGTCAGCAACCATTTGCAAGAAACATTCTCCTAGGTGACACTATTGTATTCAAGATTTTTCACCATACAAAAACATTTGGTTGAAGCTCATACCTTTTCTTTGTTTTATGTTATTTATGTAAGTTTTATCTTTCAAGTAGTCATTATATGTGTTTTTTTAATCTAATAGATTCAACATTGTTGATTGGAGATAGTAACCATCTAGTAAACATTTTTCCTTTCCTACAACTTGCAAGGGAAGGGAAGATTACCCACACTTGGGACATTTTTCTCAAATCAATACCTAAACAATTGGTCTCTGAAAATTGAATTCATTTTCAAAATGAGAATTTTCAGGAGTTGTCTTTGTTATTTGTATTTACCCATGATTTTTACACTCCCTACTATTTAGAGGAGAGGGATGATCCATCAATTCTAGTGGTTCCATTGCCTCAACTAGTGGTGCAACTACCGATGTTTCTAGTGCTTGTTGTTGTTGTGGTGGTGGTGTTTCTAGTGGTGATATTGCTGCTATTACTAATTGTGGTACCATTGATTTTGATCCTACTCCTATTGTTTCCTCTGGGTAAGACCTCATGTCATCAATATGGCCCACAAAAAATTCCTACCTCGCCAAAGTGTGTTATCTTAAACTCACACCTACGAGCATGTGTATGCAAGTCTCCACAAATTGATCATCCAAGTCGACCCACTACCACTCATCAATTCATTCAAGAGAAATTATAAAGCGTCACTCTAGATCGATGTATCTTGCATTGGGACCCTTTGTTGGTGTGGCCCCACTAACACCTCTACTTGCTTCCCCCTTGTTAATGCCTAAATTCTGCACACATGCAATATTTTGGATAATAGTGTAGGAGAACATCATCTAGATACATCATGCAACTCATCAAATATATCATCATTATATCCACAATAAAATTGAACTTTAAAATGATAAATTCAATCATTATAGACAACCATGCAACCTTTACATCGGGAACCCACGCTAATAGCACGACGCGTTATTCAACAACCCACATGGATCCACATGACTTGTTTTCAAAATTCATACAACTATACCAAATTTGAGACCACTTACCATTTGTGGCACATACAAGGCTCATATCAACACTCTTGGCTCCAAATTTTTAATTGGACTCCTCACATGCTTGGGAGCATTCAATATCTTGCTTTATGTACTTGGAAAACCCCTTTAGAGAAAGGGCATTCACATTTGGATCTAGATCTTTCAAGGAATCCATGGGAACCATTCAATAGTGAGAAATATAGAGACAATTTATGTTGCAAGAATTGTTATGAGAGCTCATCTTTCAACCCATTTATTACCACTATTTGGCATGCAAATCTCTCTTTCCGTATTCCCCTAAGAACAAAGAGCTTTTCTCCATTGTTGTAATTTTGCTATAAAACATTTGTGTGGACAAAAATGGGACTCCACCTAAGGGATATTGTTCTCTTCCATTGGGGCCTTCACCTCCTAGGTGACACCAATATTGTAACAAGATTCACCATTAGTCAAATATCATTTGGTTTAACACACTCTATATATCTCTTTATGTCATGTCCCCATCCCAATGAGACTACAGCTAGTTAGCAATGTTTCACCCACATACTAGTACCTTAGGTTGGGGAGGAGGCATTAAATATTTTAATAAGGGAGCTATCGGAGCCAATAGAACCTTAGTTTGTCATTTACACATTAAATTGGGTCATACAAATAATAAATATGAATAAAATAAAGTGGTATTGCCTCATAAGGATATTTGGAAGTTCATGGAGACCTTGGGTGGCTAGATTCTTCCTTACACATGTCATGGCTTAACCCCAAATTCAAAATCATGATTAATTTAACGTTCTTGAAAGGTGAAGAGGTGTCAAGTAACATATCATGAGCCCAAGGATTCAAATAGGTGAAGAGGAAGAGGTTAGGAAGAAAGTAGGTGTCACTTGGAGAGATATTCCATGTGTTTTATGACAACAATGATGGAAGATTCTATAAAATAACAGACCTGATTTCAGGCCTATGAAAGTTTGACATGTCAGGCTGAAAATTGCCTCCAATAGGGCGTACTTGTGGTTTTGTGGCAACAATTCGTATTTGGAGGAAGAGAAAGGGTTGAGGAGAAGGACACGTCTCATATAGATTACTAAACATCATGGATGAGTGGGAGGAAGCCTATGGGAGGGAATTCAATTTTGGAGGACCTTAGGATGGTTATAAAAATATGTCACGAGGAATGAGAATTTATCTTTATCACTTGATAATTTACCTTTGGCATTTTGGAAAGCACTAGCTTGTCCATTGCACAGTGAGTGCTCACTTACCCTGCTAGTGAGCCAATTTCAAGAGAGTGAGATTATCATCCAAGTTGGATGTGGAAGAGGCCACCCTGAAATGTCATTTGGAGCTTAATTGATTTTTTTAACTGCATATATGAGGCTGTTACTGTTCGTGACCCATCTCTCCTCCCATTCTCTCAATCCCTACTTCAATATTTCCATATTTCTCTATGATGGCGCACTTGTATGAATGGTGGTTGCGCCTTAGTGAGTCCAGTTTACACCCAAGAATGGGTGAATGATTTATGTCTCTGTAATATGTCTCATATCCTCTCTATATGTCTAAATTATCATAAATACATATGCAAATGTCTACATTTCCAAGCTATGGTGTGATTAGTTTCCATGTGTTGGTTTCCCATTTCAATGGAGTTGTATATCTGATTTGTGTTGTGACTTGGATCTGAATTTATATGCTGTTAGTGAGATATGGATATGTTGTTAATTGTATACACTAATTATTCTCTGTTATGAACCATTTTATATACAATTTGCGAGTCAAAGTTAAGCATTACATGTCATTTCCCTTAAGCAATTATCATTGAATTTATGCATTTGGTTATGAAGCTTTAAATATATGTTTTAGAACTCATAACCACATAAAATTACAATAAATTAAGTATAATATAAATCCCCATACTATTTTTAACAATTTGGGATGGTCTCATAGGATTTGGAGATCCATTTTTGCTCACACCCTAGGGGGAATTGCACCACAAATTACTAGTAATTTTACCATTTTTTCCAATGTCCCTAAAATAAGGTGAATATGTATATAAACTGTAATAGAGTGATAATAGATTCAATTTATTGGTCCTAAGACTCACCATACCATTCCCTACCAAATTTGAGACCCTCTTGTACCATTCAAAACCCCACCGAAACCCCTAGAGTCAAGACTAGTCAAGACAGCTTTCCCCAAATTCTGCCTTTGTTTGGAATTTTCGAATTGGGTCATTATAGTAGTATCAGAGAATGATATTATCACATGTTGGATTTATATATTCATGTTTCCTGATTATTAACTCCCTCCATTAGAAACTAAGTATGGAGACATTAATAGCGGAAGAGAAGAAAGTGAAGAAATTAATTCTAGGTATGAGGAGATTAGAAAAAAACTAGGATTTGGAGATTTAGATGAAAAGGAAGATAATGAAGAACTTAAAATAATCATTAAGGAATATATTGAAGGTATGACCAAACATTTTATGAAAGGGTTTGAATTGTTGGCTAGCTAACTTTGGGGCAAGTCAACACCCGAGAGTAGTAGTAGTTCACCTCATGATGAGAAGAATACCAATGGGGAAGCCGTTTTTTTAAATACTGGACCTCATAACTGACCCCATGAGTTCAGAAATCAGACCGGACCTTCTATACCTAATATTTTAGTGTCCAAATAGGGCCCTTACACTACTTATGATGTGAGGGAAGCAACAAATGATTGGCATCAACTAAGTGATGAATGCAAGATAGTCTTACCTTTCGATCAATTCATTAGGGCCTCTCTTCAGTTTAAGCAAGGAGGAAGTGGGAATAGGGAGCATACTCTTAATCATGAATTAAAGAATACCATGGGAAAAATAACTATTCCTTCCTTTGATGGTTCTTCCCAAATGTATGCTAGTGCTTGGTTGCAAAAATTATGTGTGTATTTTCAGTTAACTCGTATGGTTGAAGAAGATGCATTGAAAATGGCTATTGTGCATCTTGAAGGGGAAGCTAGTGATTGGTGGTTCCATGGTATTAGAACCTTGGTACATGATAATATTTTATCTTATGAGGGTTTCTACAATGCATTAATGGAAATATTTGAGAGGAAATACCCCAAACTTCCTTTCAAAGAACTAGCACAATTGAAGCAAGTTGGAACTCCTGAAGCATATATGTTAGAATTTGAAAAGATTTCAGTAATGGTTTCTTATGTATCTATTTATAGGTTGGTTTTATTATTTACTGAAGGATTAACAAAAATTTTATAGGGATCATGAAATCCAACAAGCCAACAACATTGAAGGATTCCATGAATTTGACAAGAGATTTGCAGAATGTGTTTCCAAGAACTAAATACCAACCCAAGCCAAATTTCCCTTCCAAGTTCAAGGAAGGTAAGAAAACATAAAAAAATGACTGCTTTTCCAAAGAAAATAAAGGAGGACCAAGTAAATAAGAACTTAGAAGAAAAAATCTATGTTTTACATGCCACCAACCTTGGGTTCCGGGACATATGTGTGCAAGGGGAAGGCACACTACATTGAAGTTTTCTCTGAAGATGATGAAGAGGGGGAGGAGGAGGAGGAGGAAGCAAAAATTTCAGCCCAAAAAGAGGGGTATGAAACAACAAAGGAAGAAAAACCCACTCCTGAGACAAGAAAAATTACAGTACTCTCAGGTGTACCTAGATTCCACACCTTGCGATTCAAGGGTAACGTACAAGGACAAAAGGTCACGGTTCTAGTGGATGGTGGAGCCACTCATAACTTCATATATGCAAGCTTTGTGGAGAGGAGAAATTTATAAGATAAAAATTTTGATGGTTTCACAGTCATCATTCCAGGTAACAATTCCATGGACTGCACTAAATGGATTCCAAAGCTTCAAGTTACTATAGAAAATCATACTATCACTGACAATTTTTATGTAGTGAATGTGGCTGATACAAATGTGGTTTCGGGATTATAATGGTTGAATTATTTATGGGAGCATATAGTGAAATATCAAGTAGCTGAAATGAGGTTCAAAAATTTGGAAGGGAAACCCATCTCGTTGAGGGGAATGAACTCTTACCCAAATCAAGTGGTGCCCTCTCATAGTATGAGGTCTATATTGAGGCATGGAGACATAGAATGGGATGATGAATGTTTAATTACACATTCTAAACCTCACTTGAAGGTTTCCAAGCATCCTAAGGAGATAGAGAAATTATTGAGTAATTTTGAGAGGGTTTGTGGAGACCTTTCCCCAATAAGACCCCCAAATAGAGGGGTAGAGCATATCATTGAGTTAGAGATAGGAACACAAACTATCAAAATGCAGCCCTATATATACCCAAAAATGATTCGAGATGAGATTGAGTAGGCCATTATAGAAATCTTGGATTTGGGTTTCATAAGGCCTAGTTCCAACCCATATGCTTCTTCAATTGTTATGGTAAATAAAAAGGATGGAATTTTGAGGGCGTGCATTGATTTTAGAGCTTTGAATAAGAAGATAGTGAAGAATAGATATCCCATCCCAAGGATTTATGAGATCATGGATGAGCTCCATGGATCCAAGTTCTTCTCAAATATTGACCTTAGATCTGGTTAGCATCAAATTCGAATGAGGGAAGAAGACATACCAAAGACTTCTTTCAGATGCCACTATGGTCACTTTGATTTTGTTACCATGCCCTTTGGCTTAAAAAATTCTCCCACCACATTCTAATCATGCATGAACAATATCTTCCAAAAGAAACTTTGTAATTTTGTACTAGTTTTCTTTCATGACATTCTTATTTACAATAAAACATCGGAAGGACCATTTTCATAATCTAGAAGAGGTATTAAAATTTTTGCATGATCAATCTTTGTTTGCTAAGCTGTTAAAATGTGAGTTTGGTTTGACAGAGATCTTGTATCTTAGACACATAATTGTTCAATATGGTGTGAATTTGGATATGGAGAAAATAAAATCCATTATAGAATGGCCTCGTCTCAAAAATCTCATTGAATTGAGAGGATTCTTTGGAATTTGTACCTACTATAGGATTGTGAAGGGGTTCTCCCAACTCACTTCACCTCTCACTTATTTGTTAAAGAAATATTCTTTCCAATGGCATGAAGGGGCTGAAAAAATATTTCCAAAGAATGTAAAAGGTAATAAGCAACTGTCCTATTCTATCCTTGCCTAATTTTTCTAAACCATTTGACTTGGAATGTGATACATCAGGAGAAGGCATTGGAGCAATCCTAAAACAAGGACAACACCCAATAGATTTCAATATTAGGAAGATACAACCACATGAGAAACTTTAATCCATTTATGATAAATAAATGTTATCCATCATGCATGATCTGATCAAGTTTAGGAAATACTTGGTGGGAAACAAATGTATGGTCAAAACTAACTCAAATAAGGTGTAGGTGATACCCAGATGATGGAAATAACTCCAAAAAGGTGAAAAGGAACATGTATGATAACTAGACCACTCTCAAACCCATAGAAATATTGTTGAACGTACTGCACCATTTGAAATATCTCAGAAATATGTGTCCATCCATATATGGCACTCCCAAAACAAAGCAAGGATGAGTGGGAGTGAACCTCCAGAAGATAGAGTACCAAAATGCTGAAAACTAGGACAAAAAAAAGCAAAAACAACATAGAAAGATGACTTGGGAGATCTCAAACCATTGGAAACTTGCTGAGAATTTTGAGCCTTAATATGTCCCTTGGAAATAACTTTCCATCCATATATCACACTTCCCCATCCAAGCTAGGGTGATGGAGGACCAAGGGTTTGAAGACAAGGTCTTGTTTTTCCCAATTTGGCCCTAGAGATAACATGAAAATCAACTGTAAATCATGAACACATGCCAATGATTCTACACCATGATGAAGGCCATCAATATTCCATCGAAGGAGACCATCCATCCATGAGAGTAGAAATAGAAACACAGATAAAGTAACCAACAAAGGCAACATCATCATGAAGTAGACATTATTCATGTTCATACAAACCATGCATGCACACCACACATGCCAAGGACATGAATTGGCGCTCAACTGATTTAGATTTCCATTAAGGAGATGAATTAACATATATTATCATAATCAAGGGTGTTTTACTAAATAGGCATCTAAAGGACACCCTAGCACCCATCCAAATTGACACATTCAAGGGCTCTTCAAGAGAAACCATCCATAATACCAAGAAAAATGCATGAGCAACATATAAAAATAAACATCAAAATCCTCATCAACCATCAAGCACTAGGCATGAACATTGCAAAGTTAGCATCCAAGGCCTCATAAACATGTCACCCCCGTGAAGTTTGTGATAAAAATCACAAGTGGACACCCATGCAATATGGGGTTAACAATACTTGTTTAAATTTGGGTATATATTACACGTCCTTAATAATTTCCATGATGCATATGATGCATGCAATGACCACTTGTATGTGATGGATTCTACCCAAAACAATCCTACATCTTAGGTAATTTTTTCCATCACTCTTTAAATATTGTATTCATGTCATCAAACGATGTGAAAATTATCAAATATTCTCCAACAAAACAAAAGATCCTCCACCTTCCTTGCACTCATCCATCACTGGCAGACCATTCTGCAAAAGGGGAATTTATATCATGGAATTTTGACCTACATATTCCAATGGCCATAAGTATATTGTCATTGTCCTCTATTACTTCACCAAGTGGGTCGAGGGAATTCCCACCTTCAACATCTCTAATGCCACTACCACTAGATTCTTTTTCAATCATGTAATCACACATTTTGGCGTACCTAAACAATTGGTCTCGAATGATAATGGAACTCATTTCCATAATGATATTTACCAATAATTGTCTTTGTTATTGGGATTCACCCATGATTTTTCTACCCCTTACTATCTATAAGCAAATGACCAAGTTGAGGCTGTCAATAAAGTCCTCAATAGCATGCTTCAATGGACAATTAACGAGAACAAGAAAAATTGGCATCACATGTTTTTCTCTACACTCTGGGCATGTAAAACCTTAGTAAAACCTACCACATGATTCATCCCCTTCCATCTCCTTTATAACATCGATTAGTTTTACCCATTGAGTGCAAAATTCCCACTTGAACGACTCCCTAATATTCCCCCACTTGAGCAATTCCTACTCACTTTAGAACACCTTGACTAAGAATGCCACACCTCATTACATCAAAATGAGGCCATGAATGCACATTCCAAAGTTCATTTCAACTACCAATTTCATCCTCACATATTCATTTAAGGTGATCTTATTCTCGTTTTTGACACCAAAAAGGACACTAAACTAGGATTGGGTAAGTTTACCCCCATTTGTAAAAGTTCATATATCCTCAAATAATCCCTCCTCAAAGGTGCATATGTTCTATGTTTCTAGAAGGGTGCCTTCTCAACATCTATTTCAATAGGTTGTACTTGAATGAATTCTACCCTTAACCCTTGTAATAGTCACTTAAAAAACAAATTATAAATACACCATTTTGTTGCTTCTTTGTTTTATATTTTTACCATTTCTAAATATATCATTTTTTTCTCAAACATCGTCTCATCTCCTTTTCAAATGTATTCAATAATAGACACTTATGATGTCTTTGCTGATGACGTAAGTCATCGGTTTATAAATCTTTCCTCAACTTCTTGGGGCATTTACATCTTGACACATTCACTTTTCAACACAGGTGGTGCATGTCTTAGTCAAGATACTAATAACCTAGCAGAGTACATGATTTTGTCATTGAATTATTGAGTGAAGTAGTCCATTTCCACATCTTCCATCTTCAAGGTCATTTATATTATCAACTCCTTGTTAAGTAATTCAGTAACATCTTCCACATTTTTTATCCTTTCCTATTCTGAAAAATACCTCCAAGTACTAATTTTGGACCTATTATTTCAAACCATCACATTCATCCATATCCACAGAAGTTCTAACAAATTACATAGAAAATAAAGTTTTGGATGATTATTTATTATGTTGATTAGTGCACTATGCATGAAAAAAAAAAAGTTTATGTGTTTACCATCAATTTATGTCACACCACATCACACATGCACAAATTAAAATACATAAAAAACCGCCATTTTCATACATTTGAAACACAGTATGAAAAACCAAAAGCAAACACACACACACACAAAACACCATGTACATCATCTGCCTCTTAGGTTACATAAAAAATAGCCTTATAGTAGTAGATAAAAAAATTCCTCCCACATGTATACGAAATGGGGCTCACATCCCATACATAACTATGGCCTATATCCCATACATATATATGCATATACATCCCCAAGAGAGGGAGGATCAATCAAATCCAAAGGCAACGCTGCTACTGATGATGGTGATGGTGGTGGATGCACTACTAACGGGCTCACTACTGTGAACAAGGGTACAACTCCTACTCCTTATAGAATTGCTACTATTGTCATCCCATGAGAACCCCTCATACAATTAATATCAACTGCCACACACGTACATCATAATACCATGATCCACACAGGACTCACACCCTCTAACATATGGAGGCATGTCATATCCAAGTCAACCTAGACTCTAGAGTCACTCATCCACATCCTTAAGGGAAACTGCAAATATGTTCAAGCTCTACCCAACATTGGGGTCACCCCCTACTAGGGATCCCACATCAACACCTATACCTCCTTAGAAATTGTTGGGTGTTTTATTATGTCTAAATTAATCCACCTATTCTTTAATTATCAACCGGGGTTGGTAAGCTTTGAGTTGACACAAAATATATGCGAAGGTAGAGGGTGTCATGTAAATATTTTAACAAACAAAAGATCAAATGATCTTTCAAAATGAAAAACTGAGTCAAACTCCTAAAAATGCAATTATTAAAGTAATTAAACTGAGGTAGACTAATAAACTGAACAATTGATAATAGACTTTAATCTGAAATACAATCAACAATTAACTATTCAAATGGAAAACTAGGGTACAAGGAGAACTTAACTTATAAGCAACTAGAAAACTTAATAAAATAAGAAAGTAGAAAACTTAATAAAGAAAACTTTAGGTTCTATCCTACAAGTTCTTTCAATAATAAAACAACATAAAAGAGACAACCTAGAAACATATTAAGGAAAACACATATCACACTAAATCTTGCATACAAACAAATAAATCAATTCAAAAGGAATAAACACAAAACCATACAACAACAAAACAAAATCAGAAACAAAACTTAAGAATAACTCAACTTCGTTCAAGGTAAAATAAGTAAGGAAAATGATAAAACTTAAATAAATAATTTAAAACAACTAAACTTTAACTTTAATGTTAAACAAAACTATCATCTAACTATTATAGTCAAAACATAATTCAGACAGTCACAAAACAAAACTAAGAACAATCTTAAAACACATAAAAAACACTAAAAACAGAACTAAGGGCTGAATGACAGACATAACTGTGGGTCTGAAAGGGGTGGCTGAATAACCGAATGAATAGGCTGTTCAAATGACACGCTGCATAGTTAAAATAGTAAAAACTAACCTAAATGAACTAATCTTCAGCTGAAGCCATGCAAATGTAATTCTAATGCATCGGAACAGTAAATAAACCTATTTAACAACAAATTAACCTTAAACTAATTCATGAACAGAAGGAATCATTGCATATTAAACTAATAAATAAACTGAGAATTAACTTGCATAAATTCAAAACAGCAAAAGAAATAACAGAATTGAATCTATTCTAAATTCATAAAAACAACTTATTCTATATTCTTGAAAAAAAGACGGAAAGTAATGCTGAAAATGAAAATAACTGGAAACCAAATGACTGAAAGCAAGCTATGCGCGCATCTAACTAATTAACTTTCAAATTAAAACTAAGTTAATGTATTACAGAAAACAAACATAATAGTATTTACTATAATCTAATGGAAGCAAACTAGAAATTAAACTATACTAGCTAAAACAGAAAAGAAACTAAGCTAAACAAAGAAAATGAACCTCTGGTTGATGAGGGGCCCTCTCAGCAATCAGGGGTGATGCCTGGCTAACTTCTAATTAAAATCAATCCTCAACATCAATGCATATAGCTCTTTATTCAGATGGTGAAACATAAATACAAAGTTCAAGAGTAAATCATAGCAATAACTCTTCTCCTAACTCTGCTAACTTACTGATTTTCTAGCTAACTGAGCTCTCTCACAGAATATGCTTTATATAATGATTTACAGGGATGAGCAAGTCAACCCTTTAGTGGTCAACTGCTCTCTAAATTTAGTCAACTATAATGGCGTTTAACTGATCACAGGCCATTGCATAAGCATCTCCCTTCTTCAGTGCGAACAGTCTTCAAAGGTGGCGCACATGCTTCTCTTCAGCGTGAATGATCTACAGAGATGGAGCATGAGTTCCTTTATGAGCGCATCAGGTGACTGATGGCAAACAGAGGAGAGCGTAGTGGTGAATCTTCTAGGGCGTGAGTTGAATGCATCAATCCAGTGCGTGGATGGTTGATGTGGTGGCGAGAAAGGGAGAATGCAGGTTGGAAAGCATCTAGAACACAGCTCCATCACCAGACGTGTGGATAATAGAACGTTTGCAGCTGTTCCAATGTTTTGATTCTCGGTGTTAATTCTCAGCAGCGCGCAGTCTGATGGGCGATCTGGACAGAGTGCTGAACAAAAGGTTGGATCATGAGCTGGATACGCTGAGCGTCGATCTAGGGTGAACAGAGTGTCTATCTACTGGCGTGCTTCAAGACTGGAGTCTACAGCAACATATTTTGACATCTGGCAAACCACCAACGAGTTTCATGCAACGGGCTGAATGACGAGCTGGACCTCGAGCTGGACATGCTGTGCGAAAAGTAGGCCGAATGCGTTTTGCATATTAACTTGGACCAAAGAGATTATAAAACTTGCAAACAATTATACAAACCAATTAATACATCAAATGCGTTTTAATAATGTTATTTTTAATTAATTAAACCATAAAAATGATAATAATAAAATAATTTTATATAAACCTTAAAAACACTCATACCTGAGGTTGAATAATGATCTGTGTGTCATAAAATATACAAAAGATAATAAAATATGTGGTTAAATGAGTAATTTATCTTTCAGAAATGGTAACAAATCTAGGATCAACATTCCCCCAAACCGAAGAAATGCCAGGTCCCACTGAGCAAAAAGAAAGAAAAACAATTTAGGAAGAAGGTGAACTAGCAGCTGCCTTCAACTTGGTAGATGAAGAAGGTAATTTAAACTTCACTCTGTTAACCTGTAACTTAAAAATACATACCTTTCATGTCACACATTGTATGAAAATTAAAAATGACTTTATTGGATTTTCAATAGTTCTCAGGTTCAAAATAATTTTATCATTTATAAAGTTTAAAATTAATTCAACCATGTCCAAAGTAAAACTTAGGGAAGGTTGAATATATAACACGAAAACATAGATTGCATTTTAAATAACAAAAAGATTAATCATTTTCATGCATGACTGGGTAAGAGAATAGAATTATTAACAGTGAAATGGAAGTAAAACCTTTTTTCCCAAAAACAAAATTTGGTTAGCAAATTTAATCATAAGTACTCTAATATCACCATTTTTCTCAGATCGCTATTTGATATTTCATTTTCCTTCATTCGATTCTTCATATGGTAAGACCATTTTGAATTTTGCTGTAAAATATGCTTCAAGCCATAACCAAGTTCCAATCCAGGCGGCATTTGTTGGAAATTTGTTTG
Source organism: Pseudotsuga menziesii (assembly GCA_001517045.1). Classification (NCBI taxonomy): domain Eukaryota; kingdom Viridiplantae; phylum Streptophyta; class Pinopsida; order Pinales; family Pinaceae; genus Pseudotsuga; species Pseudotsuga menziesii. The sequence continues at coordinate 162,013 of LPNX010146907.1, forward strand.
ATTATGAGGATAAGGATGATTAGGTGGAGGAACAGGTTGTGACTAAGGATATGGTTGTCCTCTCCATCCTTGTGACCAATATTGCTGTTATGGAAATTGAGGAGAAGGATACTGAAGTGGCCAATTCTTCCAACTAGAATTGTTCCATTGTTGAGGTGGTTGATATGGAGGATAATAGAGTGGAGGTTGTGGTGGAAAGTTCGGATATGCTAATTGGTCTCTAGGTTTCCAAGGAGGCCTGCTAGATGTTTCAGCTACATCCCCACTATTATAGATGGCTTGCAACCCAGGAAAGCATGGGAAACTATCTGTTGGATGCTCTTCTGTATAGATGTGACATATAGAGATGTTGTTTAATGGACATTCCCTTTGGGGATATTTTGTTCTACATATTAGACAAAAGAGACTCATTGCTGCTCGTTCTTCATCATGCCTCTTCTTGGCTTGTAAAGCATCTAGTTGGGAACCCATTTCTCCTAATATATCAGTATTAAAATTCTACAACAAGTTTCCTATCTCTACTCTTGTAATACCTCCTAAACTAGGAACATTTCCTCTTACATTTCTAATAAAAGGTTCTCGAAATTTTTTCACAACTTCCCCCCTACTCCTAGAATAAATTTTACGCATCTCACCGATCTATGCAAATGTTTTATGGGAAATATTGCCAACTGCCATGAGATTAAGACTTTCTAACAAGTCCTCAAAGATCCCCTTAAGGAAAAGTGTATATACTGCATCTTCTTGGAGGTCATTATATTTAGACTTATGTAATGTATAAATGAATCTCTCGAGATAATCCTCTAGGATATCATCTTCAAGTTGTTGTATATTGAATATATCATGTAGAGAGTCCTTAGGTTTGCAATATTCTTGATATTTTTGCAAAAATGAGGTTTTCATATCATCCCAAGTCCTGATAGTGGATTCTCCTATTCCCATGAACCATCGCAAGGCGGAATCCTTGAGGGTAGCGGGAAAGAGTTTTAGTTTGTGAGCTTCTTGTAGATAATTGTAACTCCTACAAGGGATATCAAACTCGAACAAGAATGTGTCCGGGTCCTCATTACTTTTTCCATAGAAAGTAGGTAATGAGGAAGGAGGGATGTTTTTCATAGTTACATCCTGCACTGTATCTAAGATAGGGAACCCAAAGGTAGCCTCGGTTAGATTTTCCCCTTCTCCTTCTTCATTCCTAACTTCATCATGATCTTCGTTTTCTCCACGTCTCTCCATATAAGTTGGATTCTTAACGTAAATATACCTAGGAGGATCCTTTCGAGGTGATAATGGGGCGTCCCAACGTTCTTTTTCAGGAGAGATATTCCTCTGATCAACCGTGTTTTTGTTGAATCCTAGAGGGATAGTAGGTTCTACTGTAGAAGTTTCAATTTGCGAAATAACTAGATCTACTGAAGTTCCAAAGAGAGCTTTTACTTGAGCAGGATCAACAAAGTCAACAAAATTCGGATCTCCGAATAGTGAAAAAAGTTGTGTTAATTGGGTTTGGAACTAGTGGAGGGCTAGGGGTTTCTAATGGCTAATCTTCCTGAACTTACTCAGGAACGGGGTCCTTAAGACCTTCTGCCAAGGTTCCTTCTCCTTCTATGTATTCTCTAGTAATATCCTCCAAGGGAATTTCTTTAGGTTTCAGGGTAGAACTACTTCCTATAGGCGTCTTTCGATACCTTTCTGGTGAGTTAGTAGTTGGGGAATCACGTCCCCTACGACATTTAGTAGAGACTTCAATAACTTTTTCGGTCTTGATAAATCTACCCTGAGGATCTCTAATTATACTCATGAAATACTTTTAAACTAAAGAAAACCTATGCTATTATTGTTGCTGGATTTGGGGGCGCTTGTTATAACAAATGTGTAGGTTCTTACTTCTCGTATTACCGCTCCCCCGCTACCAACCTATGACTAAACCTCATAAAGAATTCTATTCTACCTTATAGAAAAAATCCCTGACAACGGCACCAAAAGTGTTGGGTGTTTTATTATGTCTAAATTAATCCACCTATTCTTTAATTATCAACTAGGGTTGGTAATATTTGAGTTGACACAAAATATATGCGAAGGTAGAGGGTTTTGTGTAAATATTTTAACAAACAAAAGATCGAAATATCTTTCAAAATGAAAAACCGAGTCAAACTCCTAAAAATGCAATTATTAAAGTAATTAAACTGAGGTAGACTAATAAACTGAACAATTGATAATAGACTTTAATCTGAAATACAATCAACAATTAACTATTCAAATGGAAAACTAGGGTACAAGGAGAACTTAACTTATAAGCAACTAGAAAACTTAATAAAATAAGCAAGTAGAAAACTTAATAAAGAAAACTTAAAAAGAAGCAAGTAGAAAACTTAATAAAGAAAACTTTAGGTTCTATCCTACAAGTTCTTTCAATAATAACACAACATAAAAGAGACAACCTAGAAACATATTAAGGAAAACACATATCACACTAAATATTGCATACAAACAAATAAATCAATTCAAAAGGAATAAACACAAAACTATACAACAACAAAACAAAAATTAAGAATAACTCAACTTCGTTCAAGGTAAAAGAAGTAAGGAAAATGATAAAACTTAAATAAATAATTTAAAACAACTAAACTTTAACTTTAATGTTAAACAAAAATGTCATCTAGATAATACAGTCAAAACATAATTCAAACATTCACAAAACAAAACTAAAAACAATCTTAAAACAGATAAAAACACTAAAAACAGAACTAAGGGCTTGTTAGCTGGAATATTTCACCTTCTGCGGAAAGTAAGGTGTTCCACTGGTCTGAATGGTTTAGATCCTGAACAATGAAGGACAGAAGTTGAAGACTCTCCCTGGACGCCGTAGATACCTGGAATGTGATGCTTCGATAGTAACCCTGTGTACCTACAATATGCTTAAACACACAAACACATCGAAACTGCGAGAATATAATCTACTAATCCATGTTAGTGACTAAGGAATCTAACAACATACATGCGAAATCAAACAACAACAATATATGTGGGACAGAAATCAACTTGCATTAATATAGAAATATGAAGAAGTTTACAACCAAGCCTTAGTGTTGACATGCATCTCCATGAAACCAAGCATTCTCATCCCCATAAGCTCTGACTCTAGCTCTCTATGCTCTCCAATGGTCTTGGGCCAAGTGATCAATCCAACAGAATAACAATACCTTAAGAGTTCTCCCCCTCAACCATGGATATGAGCTTGTATTTATAAGGCTCAATGGATAGGGATGGTTGAGAGATTAGTGGATGAGGTGGCCTCTAAGATCCTAGGATGAGGGATCTCGAGCTCAAATGACCCACAATGATAGGGATAAGGGAGGACACAAGGCTTATCATCTAGAAGCCTCGAGAAACTTCTCTTTTTCCCTTTTTACCCAGGGTACCATGTTTCTCCTTCAATGATAGAGTGGTTCTGGTAAAAAACGCTTATGGACTAAGGGCCATAAGCGGTGGCGCTGCTTGTGGACAACAAGGGATAGGTGGTGCGAACAAGGTACCGCTCTTGGACAAAGGGGCAAGTGCAGTGCTGGGAATTTTCATGGAATATTGACAATTAGCATGAGTTTCCACTTTGAGAGCTAGGATTCAGGGCAAGTAGGTAAGTCAAAAGTCTTATCACATGATGGTGATAGGATTTTGGCATAACAGGGATGAATGACAGACTAAATTGTGGATCTGAAAGGGGTGGCTGAATAACAGACTAAACAGGCTATCCGAATGATAGGATGCACATTTAAAATAGTAAAAACTAACCTAAATGAACTAATCATCAGCTGAAGCCATGCATATGTAATTCTAATGCATCGAAACAGTAAATAAACCTATTTAACAACAAATTAACCTTAAACTAATTCATAAACAAAAGGAATCATTGCATACTAAACTAATAAATAAACTGAGAATTAACTTACATAAATTCAAAACAGGAAAAGAAATAACAGAATTGAATCTATTCTAAATTCATAAAAACAACTTATTCTATATTCTTGAAAAAAAAGACTAAGAGTAATGCTGGAAATGAAAATAACTGGAAACCAAATGACTGAAAGCAAATAACTGAAAGAAAGCTATGTGCGTATCTAACTAATTAACTTTCAAAATAAAACTAAGTTAATGTATTACAGAAAACAAACAAAATAGTATTTACTATAATCTAATGGAAGCAAACTAGAAATTAAACTACACTAGCTAAAACAGAAAAGAAACTAAGCTAAGCAAAGAAAACAAACCTCTGGTAGATGAGGGCCCCTCTCAGCAATCAGGGGTGATTCCTGGCTAACTTCTACTTAAACACAATCCTCAACAACAATGCATACAACTCTTTATTCAGATGGTGGATCAGAAATACAAAGTTCAAGAGTAAATCACAGCAAGAACTCTTCTCCTAACTCTGCTAACTGACTGATTTTCTAGCTAACTGTGCTCTCTCACAGAAGCTGCTTTATATAATGATTTACATGGATGAGCAAGTCGATCCTTTAGTGGTCAAATTCTCTCTAACATTAGTCTACTATAATGGTGTTTAACTAATCATAGTCCAGCGCATAAGCATCTCCCTTCTTCAATGTGAACAGTATTCAAAGGTGGCACACAAGCTTCTTTTCAGCATGAATGATCTGCAAAGATGGTGCACGAGTTCCTTTCTGAGCACCGTAGGTGACTAATGGTGAACATAGGAGAGCGTAGTGGTGAATATTCTAGGGCGTGATTTGAATGCATCAATCCAACGTGTGGATGGTTGATGTGGTGGCGAACAAGGGAAAACACAGGCCGACAAGCATCTAGAACACAACTCCATCAACAAACACGTGGATACTAGAATGTTTGCAGCTGTTCCAATGTTTTGATGCTCAGCGTTAATTCTCAGCAGCACGCAGTCTGATGGGCGATCTGGACGGAGTGCTAAACGGAAGGCTGGGTCATGAGATGGATATGTTGGGCATCAATCTAGGGTGAACAGAGTGTCTATCTGTTGGCGTTCTTCAGGACTAGAGTCTATAGTAACATATTTCGACATCTGGAAAACCACCAGCAAGTTTCATGCAATGGGATGAATGACGAGCTGGACATGCTGTGCGAAAAGCAGGCTAAATGTGTTTTGCATTTTAACTTGGCCCAAATAGATTATAAAACCTGCAAACAATTATACAAACCAATTAATACATCAAATGCGTTTTAATAATGTTCTTTGTCATTAATTAAACCATACAAATGATAATAATAAAATAATTTTATATAAACCTTAAAAACACTCATACTTGAGGTTGAATAATGAATTGTGTGTCATAAAATATACAAAAGATAATAAAATATATGGTTAAATGAGTAATTTATCTGCCAAAAATGGTAACAAATCTAGGATCAACATAAATCCTAGGGGAATGCCTCCTCTCATAGACATTTCCAAACTTGAGTTTGGTCAGGATCAACTATTGTGGAAACTAACACAACTCCATTTAGAGGAGGAGAAAGTCCCATATTTGCTGCCAATAAATAATAGCAAATATTTAGTATCCTACATATATATGATGTGAATCATGCATGAAATCCATAAAAATCAAAATATAAGAAGGTTGTGATATAAGAGATACTCACCCATCAGTCCCCATTTATAAATAGGAGGATGAGAGGGGTATTAGTATATACTAAAAATTCTACCCCTTTCTAGTGGTAACGCTCCACTGTGCCTTTCCTCTATCTCAAAATGACCATGTAGTTCAAAGTGAACACCTAAAACACCTAGCCTCCACCAGTGCGAGGCATCATTGTGCCCCAAAACAACATGTGAGGCTGCATTGGTCCCCAAATAGGATTAATGATTGGTGACCTCAATTATGGGAACAACATGAAGAAGGAGCATTAGATCGATTCGTAACAAAACTATCCATGCTCCTCCAAATATCACATAGATAACTAAGCATGCATTTCTGCATCCAACATTTGTGTATAGGTCACCTCAATCTATCATCCAAGACCTTATCCACAAGGATAAGTTGTCCTCCGAAGATCGTGTGGATATCTCTATCCCCCAACATGTAAACCATTATGGTCCCCATCGCCTGTATGGTTAAATATTGTATAGAGATAAGAAGGATGACCCCATCCTTGTTCATTATAGGTTCCCCCCCATAGGTCCACTAACCACTCAAAGATGAATGAGTATCCTATCAGATCCCCCATATTGGTAGAATAGACATAAAATAAATATCTAAACATTCAAGAGTGATCCTCTCATTGTCCACCACAAAATAGTCCAACTAGGGACTCCATAAACCTATTAACTCCCATAGAAGTTGATTGTTGGACCTCATCATGAGACAATCACAATACTTCAACAAACCTTCTTCTCATAGGAATTGTTAACCTAGGATTTTTGAGCTAGTTGGTCTTGCAAGCCATTGAAATGGAACTCCCGCCATTGAATATCCATCTCCACAGTATGTGTTCTAAGACCAACCAAGAAAAATATGAGTTTACATCCCAAAATTAACCCATTTAATTTAAAAAATTAAACAAAACCACAAATTGCGAGACTTGTTTCAAAATAGTCACGTGACCATGTGACTCATAAGACCCACACCCTATGTAGCATACGCACGTGGGTGTAAAACCCAAAATCTCACCCTATCATGTGAGTTTTCTAATGCAATCCTGCACAGTCAAACCACAAGGATATTGCACCAATATGCCACATTACCATGCGACAGTTGTCAATAATTGTCACATAGATAAACCACATGGCCCAAAACAACTAGACCCTATCTTGAACATGAACCTATCATGGCGACATGGAAAACGTTTGTGAGCATCCATACAACCATGGATGGACCCTAAACAAAAAATCAAACAAACAAAAATGATGGGAAAGTGACAATGGATTACCTAGACCTCACATCTTAAAAAAAGGTTATCCCAATATCCCTGAATCCATGAAAGTAATTTTTAGAAACCATAACTTGATTAGTAAAAATGATATATGAAATGCAGGCCCCGTGGTACCCTATTTATATCCATTTGACTAAAAATTCAACTAGATCATTCAGGATAATCGTGGCTCCATTCAATGAATAATATACACTGTCACAATCAAGATCATGAGCTCCATTACGATATGATTAATTTAATCCACCATAAAACTTCATCAGGATCATGTTTTTCCATCATTTCCTTAGGCACAATTATCAAAATTTTAATGTCATTTACACCATTGAGTTTTTTTATCATATACACTAGTATATTGTTGTATTTGTTTCACGTGTGCAGTATTTTGGACATGCAAATTTAATTTACCACTCATCGTCTCACTTTTTCCTTATTAGGTATGTCTCCTTAAACCTTGCAAATAAGCATCATATCACCTTGATATACATTGCATATATCCAGTTATTTTGTTCATATCCTGAAGATCCTCTTTCTCTGGTAGTTCATATCACACCCTCCATTATATGATTCCTTTTCTAGGCCATAACATTCTACCATCATGGGTGTACATTCCATTACAACCCTTTGTACCAAGGCACCCATGTTGCTCCCCCCTAAAAAATAGGGAATTCATTCACCATCTCACCAAGGAAGCCACATATCTTCTCCTTGATGCATTTTGTTGACCACCCCTTTGGATTCCCTGACACATTATGGGTATGAATCATCCTAGTTTGACATTACCAATCCATGCCCAGATTAAACTTTGTATAGTCCATTGGCTTGCGATGCTAATTCACCCTACACCACTAGTTGAAGATTGTTTCCTAGATTCAATTACCCATTTGTACTCCGATCAAGGGAATTTATGTGCCTCAAACTTACCAGATCATATCATCTTGAGTTTTTCGTTATACTGATTAGTTATAATATGTTATTGGTTCTCATTAGAGAGATACACCTCTCACCATTTTTGTTAGATCTCATTGACTTTAGCAACACCCACTCTAAGATTTATGACAACAGTAATTGTACCTTGGTTATCCCTCCATAAAAAAGGATCAACTTCAAATTGATCAAAGAGAGTCATCATATCTTTAGCTTAGTACCCTTCCATTTGCTCAACATAAAAAAATTCTTCACATTAAGGGGATTCATATTCCATGATGGTTTCATCATTCCCATCTATGAATGAATACTTTCAAATTTGATACCATAATTTTACCACCCAAAACCTTCATCATTGTTTAGGTGTCCCACGCTAGTTGGTCATTTGACATCATTAACAGTTCAATCCCTAGGTTACTACACAAATAATACTTGACTCATTCGGGACTCATTACCACACTATTAGTACACTGAGTGCATCTACTTAGGAAGGGGTAAATGCCAAGCTTGGTCCTACCCCAGTAATTCAAAGATTAGACCCCTGATCTCCTTTTATTGTAATTTACTTAGAAATAATTATCAAGAGCATAACAATGCTGCCTAGTATTTATAGAACTATTTTTTATGTGTTATCTAATAGTTTAGTGATTCGTTGGTAATAAGTATCACTCCCCCATAAGATACCTTTGTAATCTTAACATTTACTCACTTCAAATCATGGTAACAATAAATAAACATGAGGTAAAGAAACAATGCTTTATTTTGGTTGTACAGGTCCCTCCTAACCTCACACATCAAGGGGCATCTATTATCATCTAAAGTTCACACACTTGCAACTTTTTGATGATTATTACAAGAAGAAATCATCATCATATGACATGTAATTCATAAGAATTCTTCGTCATAAATTGTACATTTCAAACAAAGAAATGAATGAATAATTCACAATTTAGTCCAACTGTGCATGTTGATCAAAATAATCCCACACAACATGTGGGTTTGTCAATTGAAACCTAGTCAGATATCGTGTGAAAAATCCTTCAAACCCCACATGGATGTATCAACATGTGGAGAATTAATTTCTATGTTGCATTCAAATCTTTTCACATTTTTTCTACAAGGAATTCGATTTTATCTTCTTCACATGCTTAAGAATTCAATAGCTCCATACTTGTACCTTTAATTCACTTCATGAGAGGGAGCATACACATGAAGAACTAGGTGTTGGTAGAGCACCATTTGGATTGTAAAAGGAAGCCATGAACATGCATTTCAAAAGGAGAAATAAAGAAAATAATTATGCTACAAGAATCAATTTTAGAGAATCATATTTCATCCTCATTCCAACCATCAATCGACATTCCAAGCTCACTTAGCTTCTTCCTCGTGAAGAAAGTATTTCCCTTTCATCATTCCAAGTTAGTTAGGAAACGATTTGACAAGATATCAAAAGACCCTCCCAAAGAGAGTGTCAGCAACCATTTGCAAGAAACATTCTCCTAGGTGACACTATTGTATTCAAGCTTTTTCATCATACAAAAACATTTGGTTGAAGCTCATACCTTTTCTTTGTTTTATGTTATTTATGTAAGTTTTATATTTCAAGTAGTCATTATATGTGCTTTTTTAATCTAATAAATTCAACATTGTTGATTGGAGATAGTAACCATCTAGTAAACATTTTTCCTTTCCTACAACTTGCAAGGGAAGGAAAGATTACCCACACTTGGGCCATTTTTCTCAAATCAACACCTAAACAATTGGTCTCTGAAAATTGAATTCATTTTCAAAATGAGAATTTTTAGGAGTTGTATTTGTTATTTTTATTTACCCATGAGTTTTTCACTCCCTACTATTTAGAGGAGAGGGATGATCCATCAATTCTAGTGGTTCCATTGCCTCAACTAGTGGTGCAACTACCGATGTTTCTAGTGCTTCTTGTTGTTGTGGTGGTGGTGTTTCTAGTGGTGATATTTCTGCTATTACTAATTGTGGTACCATTGATTTTTATCCTACTCCTATTGTTTCCTCTGGGTAAGACCTCATGTCATCAATATGGCCCACAAAAAATTCCTACCTCGCAAAAGTGTGTTATCTTAAACTCACACCTACGAGCATGTGGATGCAAGTCTCCACAAACTGATCATCCAAGTCGACCCACTACCACTCATCAATTCATTCAAGCGAGATTATAAAGCGTCACGCTAGATCGGTGTATCCTGCATTGGGATGACCCTTTGTTGGTGTGGCCCCACTAACACCTCTACTTGTTTCCCCCTTGTTAACGCCTAAATTCTGCACACATGCATCATTTTGGATAATAGTGTAGGAGAACATCATCTACATACATCATGCAACTCATCAAATATATCTTCATTATATCGATAATAAAATTGAACCTTAAAATGATAAAGTCAATCATTATAGACAACCATGCAACCTTTACATCGGGAACCCACGCTAATAGCACGACGCTTTATTCAACAACCCACATGGATCCACATGACTTGTTTTCAAAATTCATGCAACTATACCAAATTTGAGACCACTTACCATTTGTGGCACATACAAGGCTCATATCAACACTCTTGGCTCCAAATTTTTAATTGGACTCCTCACATGCTTGGGAGCATTCAATATCCCACTTTATGTACTTGGAAAACCACATTTGGATCTAGATATTTCAAGGAATCCATTTTCCTATTAAAGGAATCCATGGGAACCATTCAATAGAGAGAAATATAGAGAAAATTTATGTTGCAAGAATTGTTATGAGAGCTCATCTTTCAACCCATTTATTACCACTAGTTGGCATGCAAATCTCTCTTTCCTTATTCCCCTAAGAACAAAGAGTTTTTCTCCATTGTTGTAATTTTGCTATAAAACATTTGTGTGGACAAAAATGGGACTCCACCTAAGGGATATTGTTGTCTTCCATTGGGGAATTCACCTCCTAGGTGACACCAATATTGTAACAAGATTCACCATTAGTCAAATATCATTTGGTTTAACACACTCTATATATCTCTTTATGTCATGTCCCCATCCTAATGAGACTACTAGTTAGCAGTGTTTCACCCACATACTAGTTCCTTAGGTTGGGGAGGAGGCATTAAATATTGAAATAATGGAACTATGGGAGCCAAGAGAACCTTAGTTTTTCATTTACACATTAAATTGGGTCATACAAATAATAAATATGAATAAAATAAAGTGGTATTGCCTCATAAGGACATTTGGAAGTTCATGGAGACCTTGGGTGGCTAGATTCTTCCTTACACATGTCATGGCTTAACCCCAAATTCAAAATTATGATTAATGTAATGTTCTTGAAAGGTGAAGAGGTGTCAAGTAACATATCATGAGCCCAAGGATTCAAATAGGTGAAGAGGAAGAGTTTAGGAAGAAAGTGTTAGAATAATCAATCCATAGTTTACCCACTTAGACATTAATTCATTTATTTTTGTCTTATTTGCCTAGTTCATGTGTCCCACCTTGTGCAAGTTGCTAATTGCCTATCCATAGAGGTCAAACTTGCCATATCTGACTCATGTAGCGCTTGGGAAAGCCTTAGGAATCAAATCTACTTTATTCCTGGCCTCCTAGGTGCCTATCTGCTTTTTCTGCTTTATTGCCCACTTTTTCAGTGTTTTAAGGCACATGGGAAAGCTAGACTAGGTGAGGTGAACTTGTTTTTTGTCCTACACATCCTCCTCTCTTTTCTCCATGCAAAAGCATGTATGAGCTGCCATTCCACCACTCTTTATCTTGCCTATGCCTTTTTTCCAATTCGTGAGCTCCATGATAGATTTGGGATCCAGCTTTTACACCTATGGGGGATTTGCTTATTTTTGGTAAGCCTGTTTTATGCTAGATTTGGATGCTTCCTCGTGCATTCGATTTCTTCATGTATTATATTTATTCAGAAGCCTATGATATTACAGGGTTGGCTATTGTACACTCAGTTAATATAATTTTGTGTTACAGCTCCATATTCAGTCTCCATTGTTAGCAATTTTGCATGATCAATTGATAATTGTTGTGGGTAAAATTAATATACTGCTGGCCTGAATTTATACATGGTATCAGAGACATTTTAGGTTGTTACTCTCCTTCAAAAATTGTTTTGTAGGTTCGACATCAAGACTGGGAGCCTTCTACTGACAGCCGGGACAGATTTTCTAAAGCTATGG
>LPNX010146907.1:176001-186351 GCA_001517045.1 Pseudotsuga menziesii
ATTTAGGATCCAGCTTTTACACCTAAGGGGGATTTGCTTATTTTTGGTAAGCCTGCTTTATGCTAGATTTGGATGCTTCCTCATGCATTCGATTTCTTCATGTATTGTATTTATTCAGCAGCCTATGATATTACAGGGTTGGCTATTGTACACTCAGTTAATATAATTTTGTGTTCAGCTCCATATTCAGTCTCCATTGTTAGCAATTTTGCATGATCAATTAATAATTGTTGTGGGTAAAATTAATCTACTGCTGGCCTGAATTTCTACATAAAGTAGGTGTCACTTGGAGAGATATTCCATGTGTTTTATGACAACAATGATGGAAGATTCTATAAAAAATCAGACCTGATTGCAGGCCTATGAAAGTATGACATGTCAGGTTGAAAATTGCCTCCAATAGGGTGTACTTTTGGTTTTGTGGCAACAATTCGTATTTGGAGGAAGAGAAAGGGTTGAGGAGAAGGACACGTCATATAGGTTACTAAACATCATGGATGAGTGGGAGGAAGCCTATGGGAGGGAATTCGATTTTGGAGGAACTTAGGATGGTTATAAAAATATGTCACGAGGAATGAGAATTTATCTTTATCACTTGATAATTTATTCTAGGTATGAGGAGATTAGAAAAGAACTGGGATTTGGAGATTTGTATGAAAAGGAAGATAATGAAGAACTTAAAATATTCATTAAGGAATATATTGAAGGTATGACCAAACATTTTATGAAAGGTTTTGAATTGTTGGCTATCTAACTTGGGGGCAAGTCAACACCCGAGAGCAGTAGTAGTTCACCTCATGATGAGAAGAATACCAATGGGGAAGCCAGTTTTTTAAAGATTGGACCCCATAATCGACCCCATGAGTTCAGGAATTAGATCGGACCTTCAATACCTAATATTTTAGTGTCCAAATAGGTCCCTTACACTACTTATGATGTGAGGGAAGCAACAAATGATTGACATCAACTAAGTGATGAATGTAGGATAGTCTTACCTTTCGATCAATTCATTAGGGCCTCTCTTTAGTTTAAGCAAGGAGGAAGTGGGAATAGGGAGCATACTCTTAATCATGAATTAAATCATACCATGGGAAAAATAACTATTCCTTCCTTTGATGGTTCTTCCCAAATGTATGCTAGTGCTTGGTTGCAAAAATTATGTGTGTATTTTTAGTTAACTCCTATGGTTGAAGAAGATGCATTGAAAATGGCTATTGTGCATCTTGAAGGGGGAGCTAGTGATTGGTGGTTCCATGGTATTAGAACCTTGGTACATGATAATATTTTATCTTATGAGGGTTTCTACAATGCATTAATGGAAAGATTTGAGAGGAAATACCCCAAACTTCCTTTCAAAGAAGTAGCACAATTGAAGCAATTTGGAACTCTTGAAGCATATATGTTAGAATTTGAAAAGATTTTAGTAATGGTTACTTATGTATCTATGTATAGGTTGGTTTTATTATTTATTGAAGGATTAATAAAACCTTTTATAGGGATCATGAAATCCAAAAATCCAACAACATTGAAGGATTCCATGAATTTGACAAGAGATTTGCAGAATGTGTTTCGAAGAACTAAATACCAACCCAAGCCAAATTTCCCTTCCAAGTTCAAGGAAGGTAAGAAAACATAAAAGAATGACTGCTTTTCCAAAGAAATACAGGAGGACCAAGTAAATAAGAACTTAGAAGAAATAATCTATGTTTTACATGCCACCAACCTTGGGTTCCGGGACATAAGTGTGCAAAGGGGAAGGCACACTACATTGAAGTTTTCTCTGAAGATGATGAAGAGGGGGAGGAGGAGGAGGAAGAAGCACAAATTTCATTCCAAAAATAGGGGTATGAAACAATAGAGGAAGAACAACCCACTCCTAAGAAAAGAAAAATTACAGTACTCTCAGGTGTACCTAGATTCCACACCTTGCGACTCAAGGGTAACATACAAGGACAAAAGGTCACGGTTCTAGTGGATGGTGGAGCCACTCATAAATTCATATATGCAACCTTGGTGGAGAGGAGAAAATTACAAGATAAAAATTATGATGGTTTCACAGTCATCATTCCAGGTAACAATTCCACGGACTGCACTAAATGGATTCCAAAGCTTCAAGTTACTATAGAAAATCATACTATCACTGACAATTTTTATGTAGTGAATGTGGCTGGTACAAATGTGGTTTCATGATTACAATGGTTGTATTATTTACGGTAGCATACAGGGAAATATCAAGTACCTGAAATGAGGTTCAAAAATTTGGAAGGGAAACCCATCTCGTTGAGGGGAATGCACTCTTACCCAAATCAAGTAGTGTCCTCTCATAGTATGAGGTCTATATTGAGGCATGGAGACATAGAATGGGATGATGAATGTTTAATTACATATTCTAAACCTGCCTTGAAGGTTTCCAAGCATCCTAAGGAGATAGAGAAATTATTGAGTAATTATGAGAGGGTTTGTGGAGACCTTTCCCCAAGAAGACCCCCAAATAGAGGGGCAAAGCATATCATTGAGTTAGAGATAGGAACACAAACTATCAAAATGAAGCCCTATATATACCCAAAAATGATTCGAGATGAGATTGAGTAGGCCATTATAGAAATCTTGGATTTGGGTTTCATAAGGCCTAGTTCCAACCCATATGCTTCTTCAATTGTTATGGTAAATAAAAAGGATGGAACTTTGAGGGCGTGCATTGATTTTAGAGCTTTGAATAAGAAGACAATGAAGAATAGATATCCCATCCGAAGGATTTATGAGATCATGGATGAGCTCCATGGATCCAAGTTCTTCTCAAATATTGACCTTAGATCTGGTTAGCATCAAATTCGAATGAGGGAAGAAGACATACCAAAGACTTCTTTCAGATGCCACTATGGTCACTTTGATTTTGTTACCATGCCCTTTGGCTTAAAAATGCTCCCACCACATTCTAATCATGCATGAACAATATCTTCCAAAAGAAACTTTGTAATTGTGTACTAGTTTTCTTTCATGACATTCTTATTTACAATAAAACATCAGAAGGACCATTTTCATAATCTAGAAGAGGTATTAAAATTTTTGCATGATCAATCTTTGTTTGCTAAGCTGTCAAAATGTGAGTTTGGTTTGACAGAGATCTTGTATCTTAGAAACATAATTTTTCAATATGGTGTGAATGTGGATATGGAGAAAATAAAATCCATTATAGAATGGCCTCGTCCCAAAAATGTCATTGAATTGAGAGGATTCAATGGAATTTGTACCTACTATAGGATTGTGAAGGGGTTCTCCCAACTCACTTGACCTCTCACTTATTTGTTAAAGAAATATTCTTTCCAATGGCATGAAGGGGCTGAAAAAATATTTCCAAATAATGTAAGAGGTAATAAGCAACTATCCTATTCTATCCTTGCCTAATTTTTCTAAACCATTTGACTTGGAATGTGATACACCAGGAGAAGGCATTGGATCAATCCTAAAACAAGGACAACACCCAATATATTTCGATATTAGGAAGCTACAACCACATGAGAAACTTTAATCCATTTATGATAAATAAATGTTATCCATAATGCATGATTTGATTAAGTTTAGGCAATACTTGGTGGGAAACAAATGTATGGTCAAAACTAACCATAACGACCTAAGGTACTTCCTCATACAAAAAGATCTAAGTGAAAGGAAGAAAAGTGGGTGAGTAAGATTCAAGCAGTTGACTTTGATATTGAATATGTGAAGGGAAATAATAATTTGGTAGCTAATGCCTTATCTATAAGACCTTCTATTTCTCTAATGGATGTAACAGAAAATTGGAAAGCCACATTAGAAGTAGAGTATGCCAAGGATAAGTTTTCTTGTGAAATTTTTGATGGGAATAACCATGATTATAGGTATAATTTGTTATAAGGAATCATATACTACAAATATATAATCTATTTGATCCTTATTTCAAGTTTGAAGGAGAAATTTTTAAAGCAAGCTCATGATTCTCCTCTAGCAGGTCACCCAGGTTTCTTCAAAACATACCAAATGTTGAGGGAAATATTCTCATGGAAAGGTTTGAAGGATGATGTTATGAAATATTTTAATTAATTCCCCACATTTCAGCAAAATAAAGTGGATCACACTCATCCATTTGGCCTCTTACACCCCTTGCCTATTCCAGAACAAAAATGGGAGAGCATTTCCATGGATTTCATCACTGGTTTGCCCAAGGTACTTGGTAAGGATTCCATATTTTTAGTGGTGTATAGGCTCACTAAATTTTCTCATCTACTTTTTGTTACTACCAATTTCACTGCTGCACAAGTGGCTGAACTATTCTTTAAATAAGTTTTTATATTGCATGGGATTCCTACAAGCATTGCTAGTGATAGAGATAGCAGATTTTTGAGTGCATTATGGCAAGAACTCTTCAAAATGATGGGGAAACATTTGAAACCTAGCACAATATATCATACACAAAATGATTTCCAAATAGAGAGGGTGAATCAATGGTTGGAAGGCTACTTGAGGAACTATGTTAGCGGGAAGCAAAAAGCATGGGTAAAATGGTTGCATTTGGGTGAGTTTTGTTACAATACTACTTTTCATATGTCCATTGGCATGTCTCATTTTAAATAAATTTATGGTTATGATGCATCCACTTTTATTGACTAAATTTTTGGTGATAGTAGAGCTCCAAATGCTAAGGATTGGATTGAATAAAGTCAAGAAATTTTGAAGTTTTTGAAAGATAACTTGCAGGTTTCCCAAAGTCAACAAAAACAATACGCAGAACAACATGGAGTGGAGAGGCACTTCCAAGTTAATGACTTGGTATATTTGAGGTTGAATCCCTATAAACAAGCCACCATAAATTGTAAAGGTTTAGAAAAACTCAAACCAAGGTTTTATGGTCCCTACAAAGTGATTTGAAAGGTTGGAGAAGTGGCCTATGAATTGGATCTTCCCATGGGAAGTAAAATTCATAATGTATTTCATGTTTCATGTATAAATTAGGTTATATGTCAGAATATTTCAGTTTTATATATTTTACCTCCTTTGGATGATGAAGGACAAGTTGTTCTCATTCTAGAAAAAATATTGAAAACAAGGGAAAGAAGGTTAAGGAGCATACCAATAAAAGAATACTTGGTACAATGGAAGGATTTTCCTAGTGAGGAAGCCACTTGGGAAGAGGAACAAATTTTGCAGCATACAAACTTGAAATTTCTTGAGGACAAGCAATATTGGGTGGGTAAGACTGTCATGTCCCCATCCAATGAGAGTACTAGTTAGCAATGTTTCACCCACCTACTAGTTCCCTAGGTTGGGAAGGAGGCATTAAATATTGCAAGAAGGGAGATATGGGACCAAAGAGAAACATAGTTTGTCATTTACACATTAAATTGGGTCATGAAAATAATAAATATGGAGAAAATAAAGTGGCATTTCCTCATAAGGAAATTTGGAGGTTCATGGAGACCTTGGGTGGCTAGATTCTTCCTTGCACATGTCATGACTTAACCCCAAATTAGAAATTATGAGTAATGGAAAATTCCTGGAAGGTGAATAGGTGTCAAGAAACATATCATGAGCCCAATTATTTGAATAGGTGAAGAATAATAACTCCCCATGGAAGAGAAAGAGGTTAGGAAGAAACTAGGTTCCACTTGGAGAGAGATTCCCTGCATTTTATGACACCAATGATGGAAGATTCTATGAATAATCAGACCTGATTGTATACATATGAATATATGACATGTCAGGGATAAAAATATCCTCCAAGAGGGATCACTTGGGGTTTGGTGGCAGCTATTCATATTTGGAGGAAGATGAATGGTTGAGGAGAAGGACAAGTGTCATGGAGGTTACTAAATATCACAAGTGAGTTGGAGGAAGCCTATGGGAGGGAATTCGACCTTGGAGGAACTTTGAATGGTTATAAAATATGTCATGAGGAATGATAATGGATTTTTATCATTTTATAATTTTCCTTTTTCATTTTGGAAAGCACTAGCTTGTCCATTGCACAGTGAGTGCTCACTTACCCTGCTAGTGAGCCAATTTTGATAGAGTGATATTCTCATCCAAGTTGGATGTGGGAGATGCCACCCTGAAATATAATTTAAATATTAATGTATATTTTTTTCTGCATATAGGATGATTCTACTGTTTGTTACCCATATCTCGTCCCATTCTCTCAATCCCTACTTCAATATTTCCATATTTCTCTATGATGGCGCACTTGTGTGAATGGTGGTTGCGCCTTAGTGAGTCCAGTTGATGACCAAGAATGGGTGAATGATTTATGGATATTTAATATGTCTCCCATCCTATATTTAATTCGAAATTATCAGAAATACATATGCAAATGTCCACATTTCCAAGATATGGTGTTACTAGTTTCCATGTGTTGGTTTCCCATTTTAATGGAGTTGTATATCTGATCTGTGTTGCGACTTGGATCTAACGCTATATGTTTTTAGTGAGATATTTATATTATTTTAATGTTATACATTCATTATTCTCTGTTCTGAACCATTATATATACAATTTGTGAGTCAAAGTTAAGCTATTACACGCCATTTCCCTTAAGCAAAAATCATTGAATTTATGCGTTCGAATATGAAGCTTTACGTATCTTTTGAAGAAATTATAACCACACAAAATGATATTAAATTAAGTATAAAATCAGTAACCATACCCAATTTTACAATTTTTGACGCTTTCACAGGTGTTGGAGAGCCATTTCTTCTCACGCCATAGGGGGAATTGCACCACAAATTACTAGTAATTTTACCATTTTTTCCAATGTCCCCAAATCGAGTTTCAGATGTCTATAACCTATAATAAAGTGATTAAAGAGTCCATTTAGTGGTATTAAGACTCACCATATCAGTACCTACCAAATTTTATACCCTCTTGTTCCATTCGAAACCCCTAGAGTCAAGACTAGCCAAGACATTTTTTCCCCAAATTCTTCCTTTGTTTGGAATTTTCGAATTGGGTTATTACACTTTATTTTTTCTTAGAACTTGTCCTTTTTGTTTTTTTTCTTTGTTTGGGTATTTATTTTCCATTTGATGTATGGAACACTAAATCACATCTACATATTGTTTCCTTGCTCCAACTTACAAGGAATAAAAGAGGGAAGACTACTCACCCTTGTCACAATTTTCCCTCAAAAATATTTTGGTGACTCTGGTAATTGTTTATTTTATCATATTATATAATATTTCATTTTTTTTATAACTTATTTTGGATGTCTTGAAGGACCATACACTTGTTTTTCATCATTTCAACACTAAGTATTTGTATCTCAAGGTGTAATTCCACCAATTTTTCAAGCATTCCGATTCCTGGCATCTGCTTTGTGTTGTTCTATGAAAATTTATTTTTGACAATTGCGCTAATATGTGAACTTTCTATCATTTACGCATGCAATAATTCTGTGTGGCATGTGTAATTGTCTACCCATATGTCTGTGGGCCAAAAACACACATAGTTGTGGATTATTTTCATATGTTTATCTTAGTTTAATCATAAATACAATTTCAAGGGATGCTCAATGAATAATAAATTAAGAAACAACTCATAATTTTTTTTCATTCTCTAGTAATTAAACTACATAGCCAAAATAGGGAGTAAAAAGTCAGTTTTTACATGCTATTAGGCTATGTTGAAATATTGTAACTTCGAAGAATATTCTTTATGTATCTTTTGTGGTCCCCAATGGTCCAACCGGGAGAACCACTTGTATTACATTGTACCCCGATGCTCCTAATCGGAAGAACTAATAAGAGTCATGAGGTAGTCCCCTCAAATTGTAAAGGTGGGTCATCAGCACCCCAATGTGGTTACTTGAGCCTACATGTGTAACTCGAGCCTACATGAGTTAACTTAAGCCGACATGTTAATTGAGTAAACTTTAAGTAAACGGATGAATATAAATAGAGGTGTAGCGCTCCTCATTTGAGAGATACACACTCACTTGGAATAGCGCACTTGTGGAGGAGAGGAGTTGCTGGAGAATGAGGAGAATCAGGTTTTTGATCTCCTTGTTGGTTTTACCTTTTTCCCTTTTTGGGGCATCTATATTGAGGAAGCTTTTGCTGGGTTTTTCCCTTTAGGGTTTTCCCAGGATAAATCTGTGTTGTTCTTGTGATACTGTTTCTTTCAGTGATCCTGTTTTATATGCTCTTATTATGAAAAATGAAATGATATATTGATGTCTTAGTTAAGCATATGAAAATTTAACATGGTATCAGAGCTAACCTGAATAGGGCAGCTTTCACAAGTTACAGAAGCTAGGGATTCTTATTTTTTGGTTCTCTCTCCACAATCAATCAGCAAAAGAAGGCTAGGCTGACTCTCCTTTGAAGGGTGCATCGTTCTGTCAAAGCAAAATTCGATTCTGAGCATTTTCAATTTTCGATGTGGAAATTAGGGCTTTCTACAGAAGATGAATTTTTGAGTGAGACCAGCATAGGATTTTTATCCTCATCAAAACCGAAATTTAGAGACCTGGATCAATATTTTTGGTTGGGTGAATCTCTGGGAAAGTCAAACCCTAGTTTGACCCTGAGCTAGAAAAACCCTAAATACTAAAACGGCTACGTTTTGGCACATTCGATATATTGCGAGATTGGTGAAGGATCAGGAGCTGAAAATTACAGGGCCTGAAGATACAATCCTGATTAACACTTTATCCAAAATTCATCCTCATATTCGCTATATTCCAGGATATATGTTCTCTCCAAGTTAGGGTTCCAGCCTCTTCCAGAATTCATCCCTAAATAGGACACCTGGGGAGAATTGCAATATCTTGGGCTACAGAGGTCCAAATTGAATTCCTGAAGATGTTCCAGAAAGGGAAAAGACTTTAATTTTGGTGTTCCGATTATCAGACTTAGAAGATGAACCAGTGACACGTGGCATGCCGTACAACTTCGTTGTTCTGAACAGTCCTGTAACAGGTCACCTTGGGAAAATGATCATAAATCCCAAATGGTGAAACTAATTCTGATGAAACCTGTGGTGATGGATCAGGGACATGCGAGGTTACCTCATTACAAAATTTCAGACATAGAGGATCATAAATTTAGGAGATATCACAGAAACAGTAATAGGCATTTCTGCAGAAGAAATTGGAAAATTAGGGCTTCCTGTTCCGGGAGCTTCCCTCCACTGTTTTCAGAAATGGAGTACATTGGACAGCTCCATTTGAAGAGATATATCTGTATATCCAATCATATCTGAAATATTCCGAGTTTTTAAAATTAGGGTTTCTGTGACAAACCCTAGATTAGCCAGCTCTGGAACCAAGACGGACACCTCAAATCGGTAAGATCTAATACTTTGCTATGTTCATTTGAGGTTCTCTTTTCAAAGTGATCTATGACATCAACTTGATGATAAGCTTGTTGAAGTTGACAACTTCCAAGCCTAGAAGTATATGATCTGTCTGAAGAAAATGGATTGGACACCTACATGAGCATAGAGGTTCCAGTTTCAGAGGGAGATGAGGCTAGAAGCTTTTCTCAAGAAGAACTTCGTCAAATCCCAGAAGATCATTGATGATTCAGTTTTGAATCAACTTGTACTACAAGTGTCTTCCCTAAAGACATCGATGAGGTTTGATTCCTTGACCAAGCTATTTGAAGGAAAGATCATAGATCAGATTATGACCTTAAGAAACTAGCTGAAGAATGTGAAGATCCAGAATGCAGAGAACATGCAGTCATAAGGATCTCTCAAATCAAAGAACAACTTCAAGCGGGGAAAGAAGAAGTGAAGAATGCAGAAGTGGTGATGGCCACCTTGGATGGCCTCCTAGGATCATGAAATTCATTCATTTAAGAAATGTGTTCCAGAAGGAAGTGATTACTTTCAGTCGACTTTGGGAAGAAGAAGAAGCTCGTCTCTGAAGATCAAGCTCTCATCTTCCAAAGAAGATCCCTTAATCAATGAGAAATATTAAGATCTCAACTCTTGAAGAACTTCTTATCCACCTCAGCATTCGGATAAGAAACGACGCTATCATAAATGAAGAAGTCGATGAAGCTGAAGACTCAAGAAGGAGAATACCCATGAAACAAATAAAGATAAGTATTCAATTGTCATTTCATGATATTTTTTTGTTACACATTTGATTATATTCAGTTGATGTGTTATGCATGATAGATTGTTTGCATTAATGACTGTATACTACTAATATGCATGTGATGGGTAAGTAGCTCATGGTGCTATACAACTCTCCATTGCTACTTATCAAACCTCTTTGCTGACATATTGTATTAGTGCACAATCTCAATAATGTCATGGTAGAGATGGAAAGCATCTAGAAAGTCTATGTGAGATATGGTTGAATGTTGTATT